>JAQIWA010000393.1:0-33256 GCA_034693305.1 Eueremaeus valkanovi | reverse complement strand
AAAATTTGAATTTGCCGCAAATTTTAGGGCAAATATTTGAATTTGCCGCAATTCTTAACCCCCCCTCTACCCCCCCCTAGGAAAAATTTTGGCTGACCCCCCCCTGTTGTCCGACCCATTGCCTATCTCTGATTATTATTAATAATGAATACTGGGTCAATTTATTGCTATTTGGTTAATAAGTTTGTTCTCTCTCTTTTCAGGCAATATAATACTCGACTGCACTAGTAGTATACGAAGAATACAATTCCACGATTGCAGTGCCTGTACTATCGGATCTCATTTATTCATAATGATATAGAGCCACATATTTTATTAATGCATAAGTTTTGCAGACCTTTTCCTTATTTCGGGTTTGGACGCTCTCTCTCTCTCTCTCTCTCTCTCTCCTCTCTCTCTCTCTCTCTCTCTCTCTCTCTCTCTCTCTCTCTCCCCTCTTTCCTCTCTGATCTACTCTTGACTACTATTTTCTCTGCTCTACTCTTGCCTTCTCTTACATTATTTTCAATTTATAGCCGTATATGACTGTAATGCTGAGTAGAATTCGTTGTAAGGCATTAAAATTGCATCGCAAGTGAATAGTGGCGTACAGTAAGTCATAATTCTCTGCTTCGGATCCCAATCCTCAACACTCAAACTTCTAAATCTCATTTGAAGTTTTTATTTTTGTTTTTTGCTGGTCTTCTTCCTATCCTATCGTAATATGTTTGCGGACTTTAATCCAATTCAGGAAAACATATTATAAATTAAACTTTAAAGTCGTATAATATATACATGTATTACAGCATTAATCAAATTAGAGATTCACTGCTCGGCTATACTCTATTCCATACCGAAAGGCACTGTATCTCACAAACCTATGTTATGTGCGGTCGTGTGCATTATGCACAGTATATACTGTACATGTACAGTATGCACAGGAATGTAGATGCTTGCACCGTAATTCAGAGGCAAGTAAACGTCTAGATCCAATCCGGGTTAGTTTGTTTTTCGATTTTCTGATAAATTCTTTGAATTTCTTGTAAGAATTCAAGAGTTTGAAAGCTTTGTCGAACTCTACTCCACATAAAATCCTGAATTCGTATCGGGAAAAAAGGGGTATTAAGAGAAAAAAAAGTAAGCACAGTAAGCTCGACTTTTTTTTCTCTTAATACCCCTTTTTTCCCGGTACGTATTGAACAAAAAACATGAAATTTCATGCTGTAGTTCACCCCTTGTTTATCAGTGGGCTATCCAGATGAAGACAGGCAGACAATACAGTTATTTATATGAAGACAACACGTTTGAAACCATATGTTGGGTTCTTTATGGACCTCGGGTCAAATTTTAATTTATGAGTTAAATAATTATTTAATTAAATATTCTTTACTCTCATATTATTTTTCATTCGGTATTTTGGAATTTTTGTGTCAGATTTTAATCAGGGATTATCGTTATATTATACAGTATGTAGTCCTCAAAGCCTATGCTTTTTAACCCTGGACTTGATCCTCAAGTCTCTACATTGAAAATGGTTCAACATTTACGTGAAATTAAGTTATATTTTAATTTCTCAAACTATAAATCAATTACTTTTATTGATTTGCTTTATTAGTTAATAAATTATAATTTACTAATTTATATGGAAAGGAACGGAAGGATTAAGGAGTTAAATAACTTGAATAAATTTGATCTTAATATTGATGATGGATGTGCTGTAAATGGAGTTATTCTGTAAAAGTAACGAATCATTAATTATTTGAAATCTCATTTTAAAATACTCGGTTGAAAAATGAAAATAACAAACAAATTAAAAATTAATACAATATTATTCAGATTCGCTGCAATGACTTATAGCATAATGGATGTGGATCCTTTCATGTCTCATATAAATGCAAACCAATTCCATTAGATTTCTCTCGTATTTCTCATAAATCACTTCATAAGCGCTTATTAACAAAATTAAAGTTTAACTGAATTTTAAGTTAAATTACAATTGAATTCAGAAAAATAAAAATATTTTGGACAAACAGTTGGAGCACAATATGTAGGCAAAAATATTTTCAAAATCTAACCGATAGCTCATTTTTAATACTGAGGGTGTCTGACCACTACTAGCCAGAGACGTACGAGATTTGTTGGCTTAAATAATTGCACCATAGCTTGAATAAAGTGTATTTGATTGCAATGCAAACTAAACATAAAGACTGAATAGCTTTGAAAATCACAAACGAAAACTGAATGAGCGTTCAATGAGCGTTCAAGGTCACTCAATGTTTCGCTTCCTTGCATATCCAATGGTGATTCACCATGATCATTATTCAATCAACTAATAATATAAATTTGAAATATAATTAATAATTGAGTTTATGTTCCGATGGAGGAAGTCATTCGAGAATAATGAAAATGAGTATAATCTGGACCAGGGTGCACATGAGACTTCATAACTGAGCTTTGCATAATTATATTCAATATTATTTTTATAAATACAAGAAATCATTTTTGTTTTTTTTTGCAAGATATGGTCAGTCAGTTTTCTGAATCATAGCTGGCTATCGATCAATAAAAACATCATTAATGAACATGGATGACATTATAAGAGAGACACTGGCGCTGGCACTGACACTGGAGGTCTAATATTTCTGAACAGAATTATTAGTTGATTCGAGTCTTGGGTTTCTTATTTGCAATAACGCATACGCTGTGTATGAATAGATCCAGAGATGAGAATATTTGTTCGCAAACTCATTGAAAATGGACTGAATGTCAGATTTGCCGTATATTTGAATCGACAGAACAGACTCTGAGCTAATGGTAAGAGAGAGAAGAATAAGGACTGAACTAAACATATAATGTTAGTCTAATTACAATAGAGCTGAGGCACCGGCACGTGCCGAGTGTGCCAGACGTGTGCCGCGTCTCAAACTGTTCGCTTTGAGAAGCAGTAGTAAAGAGAGTGAGAGGGAGAGGAGAGGGCTTTTTCACCTGGACGACAAACCATCTGCTTAGAGTTAGGCATACGAACCATCTGTTCGTAAATATCAATAATAGTATACTATATTCGCTATCCTTTTATCAAAACAAACGAAGACTACGTTTAAAAATATATTTAATTTCAAACTATTTTTTTATTATTAAAGGAAAGCCGAAGAAGTGGTTGTGATTTGAATTGAATTAAATGAACTAAAAGTCATAGTTATAGTCGATATACTCGTCGTATATACTGTAATAATAATAATAATAATATCTATCTATATATGAATAGAGTATACTCTGTATAAGCTATAGTTCATTCGTGATTCAGAATAAATGAATTGTATAAATATGTTGAATACGTACAGAGTATATGACTTACTGTACCTTTGATTCTACCTTTCGTTTGCAATATTGTACGCAAACTCCGGACAGAATTGCCTGAGAAGAGAGAGAAGAGGAGAGGAAAGGACTGGAAAGCTTTGAGTTGTCAGTTTGCAAACACATATGCCGGTGAGCACTTCTGCACTAATCTCGCACTTTTGGCACTTTATCTCTATCTCTGGACATCTCTCCACAAAATTTTTATTGTTGTTCTATAAGTTACTACAACTATAATAAATCATTCATAAAATTATCTAAAAAACTAACGGTTTATTCGACACTCGAATACCTCATCACAAGAACAACTAACAAATGTCTGTGATGTGAACTATCGCCTTAACTATCAAATAAATCCACTATCAGTTCAATTGTAATAATAATTTTAGAAATATATCCAAAAAATCTTCACTACAATCGTTAAGTCACTTAAAACAGTTTTATTTGAAAATAATTGAATAATAACTATACGTTTTATAGTGTGGTCTCAATACTAATAAATATATTTCGTTAATAAAAATTGAGAAAAATCTTCTTTTTCTGAGACGAGTCTTAAAGAAAGAAAACTAAAGAATAAAATCAATATTTGGAAGAATAAGAAAACAAAAGAAGATTTGTTTAAATAAAGCCATAAAATATGGAACTTTCAACAGAGAACGGGCCGATTCAGGCCATCCAACCGATCCAACAGATCCAACTCAATCAATCAATGGAGTCGGTTAATAATGAAGAAGAGGTGAGCTTTCAATAAGTTTTGATTTAACATTCTCTCTATATATCTACGAATCTCTCTCTATATATAAATAGTATATTTTTCTCATGTGATTGAGTGACCAGAATCGTAGTTCTTATATAACTTGACTCAGTTTTGTTCTCTCCTATCAATATAATAGACAGTTTAGAGTTAGCGTTAACTCTAACGTAGATTTACCTCAATTTTTGTTATATCTTATCAGAGCTGAAGGCATACCTAAACTTATAAAATGATGGTATTCTTCCTCAGCTCACACATGAGAAAATCGTTTTTTGCTGCTTTTCATGTGTTTAAACTTCCTTTTTGAAGGGGCAGTGCAGTGGTGCGGGCCCCATCATTTCTAAGCTCCTTCCTGTTTGGACTTCCTTTCATATTCATTATATGTTGCACGTAGTGAATGACTCAATGGCGCGCAAGCGTTCAGGTATACAGTCTATTGTATTTGCCAGTCCTCAGCGGATGGGATCGGATATGAAGAGATATGATGGGATAGGATAAGGCTGGGCTCTGGGCTCTCTCTCTCTCTCTCTCTCTCTCTCTCTCTCTCTCGCTCTCGCTCTCATAAAGCTTTTCTCTCTCTTTCTCTTTCTTTACTTTTTTATTATTACTTTTTCTCTTTTCATTCATTTTTCATTTTCCTCCTTATTCTCCATTAATTTCTATCATATTTACCAATTAGTTGGCATTGCATTCAATACTATTATGCAATTGAATCGATCCGATCGCACAAATAGTACAACAACGACAAAACAGGCATTAAATGATCCATTAGTTGATCGGCAAAAAAGCAAACCTAAAATTTGAAGAGAAAAATAGTCTCAATATTGAGAATACATTTATAAATACTTATATGATATGATTACTATTGCATTGCATTGTATTGTATGAATCCTATATTTATTGCTTTACTTTCTTATGTTTAAGAAATTGTTTTTCATATATTAATATAAAGAAATGTTTGAATTTTAGATCAAAGGTTGCTTTTAAAGGAAATGTTTATTAATAAAAATAAAGTATAACTCTATTGCATATCAATTCTGTTTTCACAATATTCGATGAACTGAACGAATAGCTCAAACTGTGCGTTAAATAACGAGAGTATATATAATATATTTTATATAAATTTAATCTTTAAAATAGCTTTTCAAATGTGGAAAACATATCAAACGATAACTATATAAATCATATTATATGATATATAAATAGTCACGTTTTGAAACATAAGACATGTTCACTAAGTTATTCGCACAACAAATAAAAAACTAAATTATTTTTTTATTTTTTTCACTCACTCTAACTGTGTTTTACACAGTCTATTGCAGTACAGAATTTAATCGCTTCTAAAAAGTTTCGAAAATTTTTGAAAAATGAAAATAATTTTATTTTATTCATTATTTGATTCTTTTGGCACTTTTATGATAATTGGATAATATTTTATCAAAATATTTAATAATTAGAACAGAATTTTGTATATATTTATATACAAAGACAATATGACTCTAATTAGATAAGAAATTATGGAAAAAGTTTGAACCAATTATTCTCATTATATATATATATTGATTAATTAATTTAATTAATATAATGTCATATTTTTTTAAAAAAAAGTTCAGAATCTGCTGAATAATAATAACAAAAGAACAGTCGTATTCTACCTGTGCCGGCAAAATAGTTTAGGTTTGAAATATTGATTTATTTATAACAAATTCTATACAATTTGACATTAATTATCATTCGTTTAAACAAAACGGCAGCAAAAATACGAAAATAATTTATACGTTTTTTACTCTAAATATATTTCATTACTTATAAGGACTATAAGAACCGAAAGTTCACATCTAATTAAATGTTAACTTTTCTACTCTATTGACGACAAATGCAAATTATTCTTCTAATTCAAGTGACTTATTTCAAGTGTGTCTTCAATTTTTGCCGTAAATGTATTTAAATGAGATTTTTCTTATTTAGACAAATAAAATGGGAATAATGTAACGAAAAAAGGGATAAGAATTGCAATTCTTTGAATAGTTTCGAAACCAAAACCAATATATCGGTTAAATTGAAATCCAGAGAAAAAGCATAAGACATAAGCCATTCAGACATCAAGCAAATACTGCAACTCTACCTATACCTGCTGAGTTAGCATAGAGCTGGCTCATTCATAGAATGCCATTGATAGGAATGAAATTGAAGCTCTGGTAAAATAAATGTGTATTTCTTGAAAGGTTTGATTTTTAAATAAGATATATTGAAGTTCTGATTCGACACAAATCCCTACACTTGTGTCGAAATACAGAGAATAAGAATAAATTTTATTTAATATTTACACTCCGTTTAAAAGGCTCTGCATTTCTTCATATGTATAGCAAATCTAAATAATATATTTTCAGAAAATTATTTTGTAGTCAAGAACATCAAAGACAGACAGACGGTTAGGGAAAGGGATGGTTAGATTGAGAGGTCATTTGTGAGGAATGAGATGCAAAGACTATATTAGAGAAGTGTATATAAGTTATAAAGAATGCACCTTTGCTCGATTACTACATGACTACTTGACTCTTGTATGGACATGCTTTGCTGTGAGCTTTGATGTGATGTCTTGTGTGCCGTAAATCTTAGCTTAGGTTATAATTTATGTATTTAAGCAAATGTTTTGAGCAATGCTTGCATTTCATAGTCAAATGGACAGTCAATTTGGCTTTGGCTGACAATTTTGATCAAAATGAATGCATGTTTGCAATGCTTGTGCAATTGGGATGCGCTCCGAGACGTTAATTTGTAGCGAACGCCACGAATGCATACATTGATAACACACCCAAATCAGACTCGTATGCATTGAAGATATATTGGATGTGCTTTCGCTCTACAACTCTTGACACGAGTGAAGAAAAAAGTTTATTGCTTTCAATAAGACTCTCAACACTCGCAGGTATACCAGTGCGACTAACTGTGTGATACCAGAACTACAGACAAGTTTTCCATTACATCTCTACTTTCACTCACATTCTCTCACTTACTATAACTTTTGGCTCAACTTTTTCTCATTTAATTTTGGCGTTTATTCAAAAGAAATACTCGTTTGCAGACTCTATACCTTTTTCTCATACTTTTATACCATTCTCGCTCTAAATCTCTAAAAGTAGAGTAAAGTATAGTCTATATGAAAGTATATATAGAAAGACAGTCAGACAGACATCCTTTTCCTTTCACTGTTTCTTACTCTCTGTGCTCAGACATTAAAGCAGGTGCTCTCACAGCTCATACAGTATACAGAATGAGAAACCTATCGATGGGGGAGAGGGAGAGAGAGAGAGAGAGAACTGCAGTACAGTAACGATCTGTGATATTCCTTATTTATAATCTTATGTTTCAAACTCTACTTCAAATTTGTTGAGCGAAAGCAGTTTTGGACAAAAATAAAACTCAGATTTTTCCATATATTTGAAGATTTTTTACTGTCTTTGACCACATTTTCCACAGAAGAAACAAAAGACAATTTTCTTTCGTAGAGTTACACAAATCTTGAGCACAGCTGACAAATGTCAATAAGACTGTTAGAAAATCTATGTAAATGTTTGACTTACTCTCGCAATATGTGTGACGATCGTTGATAATCACTAAATCTAACAGTGATTAGTCGAATGTAGTGTAATGTCCGAAAACCCATGGATTGATACAATTATAGCCAATCATATGATTCTATATGTTCTGTATTTAGATATATATCTAAACAATCATTGAATAGCACTTCAATTCTTCCTAATGGTATGGCTTATGGTTTGATATATTGGTTTAGGTATCAAAAACTTATTACTTAGTATTGCATCAAATATTCAGCTCTATATTCGATATTACTTTTACTATAGAAACGAATTTCATAATTAATTTAGTTTTAATATAATTTAATTACTGAGAGAAACAAAAATGAGTTTTGAGTTTTCATTGGACCCAATATCCAGACATTTTGTCTGTCGTTTTCCACTCCGAAGCTCTTCTCTCCTAATTATAAGCTCTAAACGAATTGACACTTAAAGGAAAGTTAGACTCTCATGGGAAACATTAGCGATTACACCGAATCTCCAAAGAAGGCCTGTCTTCAAAATGGAATATTTGCTCAGAAAAAAGTAACTGTGCTATACTGTAGCTCACTGGTTAGCTTACAGTATATTGAAATATCAAACTCGTTAAGAGAAATGAGATCATAAGCACATGAGGAAAGGGGACATTCAATGAACAGCACTTCTTATTCTATTGTATCGATAGAAAGGGATTTCTCTCTTATTTATTGCTTGTATTGCAAACGCTAACTCTAATCGTAGCTAAGGTCGACTTTTAGTGTTAAATAGTCTGCGATTTTATTAGTGATTTCTAGTGTTTCAGCTATTCCTGGATTTTATTCCGCAATTTTAGCTTTTATTCATTTGATTATTATTCAACGAATAAAAGTTAGACTAACTTTACTTTTTTTGTCAATCAATAAATTAAGAGCTCTTACGCCACTCGTACTAACTCTTGCTGTGTTTGGAAAGTGTAAATACCAACAGAATTGCAAGTTCTCTCCAATTGGTCTATCATTCTTTGTATCTGACATCAACTAAATCTAATTGATATTTGAGTCCAATTTATGTTTATTGTGATCTCAAAAATACTGTACAACACATGACATACAATTAAATCAAGAGTTTATTCACTATTCTCTCTCTCCGACTCTTATTCTATGCGATTCTATAGAATATTCCGCACAATATTACGGTACATATTATGCTATCAGTAATGCAGAGATTTTTAATGCATTTTATTATACAAATCATTGTTTATTTAATGACTCGTTTTAAAAGCAAACAAAAAATATCACTTCGAGTGTTAGTTTCATTATTTTTTCATCAAAATCTATCTATTCTTCTGTTAAATCTTCTTTTGTTCTGTTTTTTCTGAACAAATGAAGAAATTATATTAAATACACAATAAATAAATAATTGGTGATCAGATAGGAAGGGAGGGAAGAGAGGATATATAGCATTGGATATGAGAGAGAGAGAGATAGAGAGTAAAGAGAGAGACAGAAAGAAGAAAGAGATTAATCGCAATCCAAATAAGGAGAAAAACAGTTTAATTATTCAGTCAGTTATATAAGTTTCAGACGATTTTTGTTTCGCCAAAACCAATAACCAAATGGAAAGAGTGCTCTTAACTTGCAATAAGTCTATTACAGAGCGCTTACAGATTAATAAGTTAGACCTCTTTTGCATCCATTACTCCATTACTCCATTACAACATTACAATACGATTCTCATTCGTATGAAACCCTCTGTCATGTCATACAGTTTTCTCCCGAATGTGTTCACAAATCAGTTAATTATACGATATATCGGAATTAGAAAATGTTTGACTCCTTTTCCCTCACTCTCACACTCGTGTGTGTGTCTGTGTATATGTTGAGTACATGCGACCCACTATTATGTGCTAAAGAATTATTATGCCTGACATGTTGGCTGACTGTACTGACTCTACTCTATATAATATCTTATATTTTTTCCTTACGATTCTTCAATTTAAGCACAGATTTCTTACTACAGTATTATTTTTTTCTTATTCTCATTCATTCCAAGCGCAACGAAAATGATATAAAATATGAAACGAATATCCTATACATAAATATATATATATATAACTTATATAATAGCAGAGCTATATTATTGTCGCACTTGATTTGATCCGACAAAAACATACATTTCTCTTAAACCTCGTCTTCTTTGAGGAATCCAATGAAAAATCAACTTTAAGTCACATTTATATTGTATAGAAAATAGGAAAACAGTCAAACAGTGAGTACTATACAAATATTGTGTTCACAAAACCTACCAAAACCATTGGTAATGGTCAGAGAGGCAGACCGACAGACAGAACATAACTATTTTTGAGCTCAATATTTCTGTGAGAAGAACGCGTGACAGCGATGCACAATGACTGCGAGGATCAGACGCTTTTAACATAACTTATTGTACATTATATACCGTATTGGGTAAAGAAATTGTCGATTACTATATATCTATCTATAAATAGAAATGAGTTAAACACAGAATACTTAATGAATTCGCAGGTTTATTGAGTTTAATCCAACACAAATTCAATTTGATTTGTGGCTATGCGTTGGATAACTAACAAATTTGAACACATATTCTATGAACACATTTCTCAAATCTTTTCTATTCTTTTCTTATTTAATATTATTATAACAAATATTGTTAAGAGAATAATCTTTTAGTCGATTCCATATTCAATGTGAGCACAAAATAATTTACAGCATTTGTAAATATGTTTTGTTAGATTCGCTCCTAATTTATTAAATTTACTCCAAATCTAATTTTCAGCTAAAATGTTAAATAAATTTCGCTTTTTTGTGCCGTAAAGAATAGTATTTTCAGCAGACATGACCAGGCTCTTCAAATGCTCAAAAGCAGAGATAATGCACTCAGATTGAGTATACAAAGTAGAAAGTATGCTGGGTAGATGAATAAATTAAATTGATTAAACCTCAATTCACTATATCCATACAATTTGATGGAAAGTAATTGAAAGCCGGGTCAATATCACCTGTGGTCATCTCTGTTAATTTATATGATATTCTTATTCACGCAATGGAAGAGAACTTTTGAGAATAAGTGCTAAAGAAAAACATTTGCATTATTTGAACTCAAGTTCTTATTTCAGAATTCAATCATAAAATTATTTAAATTTAATTTCAAACTATGTTTTAAATATTTGGCAAAAAGTTTCTGAAAACTGAATTGAAAAATAAAACTTTAAAATTGAATGAAATCCTTTTTGAATATGTAATCATTGAATTGAGAATATAAACAGAAATATAATATAATTTTGTTGTCAAAACAAAACGTATGGAAAGTTATAATTGAATTAATCAATGGCTGAATATTGGTTCCGAAAATTTTATATAAATAGACTGACAATAGATTTTTGAAGCAATAAATGCTTTAAAACAAAATCAAAAATGAAAAACAAATTAAAAATTATTCTCAATTCTCAACTGTATTTCAACAGTCATTTTGTGTCATATATTTAGATCATTCCATTCAAAGCACATCAAAAGTGATGTACATTAGGATTGAGTCGACAAAAATCAATAGGCAATAGAAAATTGGTGTTCACTTATACTCTCTGTCATATTTAGACAATAAATCTGTTCGAATATGTATCCAATTTATCGCATCAATTGTTTGTTGAAAATAAGTTTTCGCAAAAATTTTAATTTCTATTCTATTCTGTTCTATATTTTTAATAAAGAGTAACCAAAAATAGATTTTCTTTTTTGTTTAAAAGACATCAAAAATATTTTAATGGAAAGCTTTGGCTTTGAATTTCCGCTCTTTAGTCATCGTTTTCATTCATTTTTGATTAAACATTATTTTGAATTTTTGGATATATTTTTAGATAAATATCTTTCTTTAAAAATATTTTATATAAAAATTCTCAATTGAGCTGACATTCATTTTCAAATAGTGTATATCAAACATAAATTCATGTCTGATATATACCTGTATTATATACTGTATATATGCAGAAGACATGAAAGAAATGATCTCTTATGCCATTGTATACCTCAGCTGAATATTCATTTAATAAATAAAATATATGACTAATTAATATACAACTAAATCATTAGAACTGAAACCGAAATTTATTAAGCTGTGTCCTTTGAGGATTATACCCAGAGCAGAGTCAAGCCATAATATTTATTCCTCACAATCTATTTTGTACTTTAATTCAATTAATTGACATAAATAAAGATTATTATTATTATTATTATTAAAGACTTGATTTGTTGATCGACTAATTCACACGTCTTTGCCCTAAATTGACATTAAGTTTATTGAGATATAGAATCACAGAAGAAATCGATCGAAAGAAAGGTTATTATTATATCTGGTTTTCAAATATAATTCTGACACAAATCCAAACGAGTTATGATTTGATTCAAAGATGTTTTATTAATAATTGTATTCATTTACACAAACAAATCAAACTTTATTATTGATGATTCCAGCAGTCAATGGGAAGAGACAGCACATGGATTAGTACAGACATGAATTCGCTGTCAATTATTTGATGGCAAACGAATCTGACTTTCATAGTGTATAACAGATTACTGTTTGCGTCCAATCTATTTAATAACATGTTATATCATATAATTCATCCAAAAATATGAATTCTATAAAATCGTATCAATTCTTACAATTCAGTGATTATTATTGATTAAGACTGATATTAAATCTATAGAATGTCTAAACAGACCAACAAATATATAAATTACAGTATTTCGTCGACAAATATGAGCTGTATGATTTTACCAGCTCGGTCAACTATTTAATTCTTGACATTCCTGACAAGTATTTTATTCTAAGAAGGGGTTGCGTGAGATATCTTTAATCAAATTCTTTAACAACATTATTAATATTTACAAAATTTTATGATAAGTAAAATTTTGAGTAATATTACAATAATTATTGCATTTTATGAAAATAGAGTCAAAAATGTTATGAACTATAAGTTTATTATTAATTTAAAAATATAGCTTCACTTCAGATATGAAAAATTAAAATAATGTATAATTATATCTAAACAAGTAGTCAATGAATTAAGCAATAAATAATATAATGGATACAACACTTTGCCTAACGTTGTTTTAATTATGCTTTTGATGCAAAAGTTTGAAATTCAGATATAATTCATTACAATTCATATGAATCTGATTCAGAAGTAGTTTTGAATAAACTCCGAAACATTTTATCAAAAAAGTATTTATAAACAGAAAGCAAAGAATTTTATTCTTATCTAAGCTTTTGATTCTGTATTCAGAAATACTGAAACAGGAATAGGAATAGAATCGCTTCGGGCTATTGGACCAAAACTTGTGTCAGTTCCGGATGTGAGTCAAACTTGGTTTCAAAACTAAAATATTCGCTCATATTCTTAGAAAAACAATTCAATTCTGAAAAATCAATCAAAATATATAAAGGCTAATATGAAATTTGGTATCACCTGGCTCTACTCGTGGGTTAACTCAACCACTGATTTTATCATTGTTTAGATTAATAGATAAGCTTGGTGGTTAAAACAGTGTTGATTTGATTTATTTCTGAAAATGAGATATTAAAAGAATATTCGTTTGACTTCTACAAAGAATTACCTTGCCATTTTCTATGTTATGTGAAAATAGAAGAAATTAAAATAAAAAATTTTTTAATAAATTGTTTTCATTTACACATTTTTTTATGTGTATTATCAGAATATTTTGTGTTTAAAAAATCCATTTAATTTCGCATTCATTAGTATATTTATTTTGAAATTACCTTTTATTCGTTTTTCTGAGTAACAGCCGAATTGATAATACTTATAATACATACTGATATATGTTATAAATAATGTGTTATTTTTTGGTAAAAATTCTCATTCATTTCAATTCTTACGAATATTTGATCAAAGGTACAGAATATAAGAACACAACTAATCATAATTTTTTCGTTTCATTAAAAAAAATTGATTAGTTGTTGAAAACGACAGAGAAATTTAAAAAATACAAAAAAATACTGTATATTAAAGTAAAATTTTATCCGGTTTTAAATAAACGCAAAAAGTAATCAAAAAAAAGAATTCATTAAAATATAAGAGAATTAAATGAGTTTTAAAATTATATTTCGAAACTCAAGTACTGATCACTAGAACCTATTCACTAGAATTTCAAAATTCTTATTCAAAACATTATTTATATATAATTTTAATTTTCGTAAAAACTAATTATTTAATTAATTGAAATTTAATACATTAATAGAATAAAGAAAAAACTAATTAAGCTTTTAAAATAATAGCAGTCAGAGCTGAGCAGAGGGAACATTACCTGGTATATGTTCAGGGATAGTGTACAGAACTTGTCAAAACTTTGTCGACTAGCAGTGTATTGAAGACATTATAAGTCATGAAAATGCTAACCATTATAATTAGAATTCAAGGTTGTTTGTCCCTGGCTAAACCAATCTTAAACTAGCTTGCATAAGCTATGCCCATCTCTGATGGGTTTCTATTTTGATGTATACTTTAATATAAGCAAAAATGAATTTTGCAAATAAATGAATGAATGATTCGGCGGAGTATTTGTGATAAAAAGCCGTTAGTATTGTATATAATGATGAGATGAGGGCTCTATAATGGGGACAATGTCAACATTGGAGCACACATTCTATGCTTGCTTTCCATTATGCTCTACAGTATTCACATTCAAGCAAATTACATGAATTCATGGACTCAGCCCTCTATTACCCTCTATTAGCTAAACAGCTGCTATTTTATAATCTCTTTTATGGCCACAAAAAAGAATATTTTCATAAAATACATAACTTTTGCAAACTTTTACACTTACTGTTAACTCGTTTATTATTTACATAGAATTCTATTTTATTTTACTTTATTTTTCTTCAATTTATTTTATAACTAATTTCTAAGATATTAATAAGTATTCAATTTAATCCAAATAAACTCTTTTCTCGTCAAGTCTATGATTATCATTCAGTATTTTAGTGTAGTATAGCTTATTTTAGATTATAATCTTCATAAGAGTTGTCCCGATCTTAACCACTACTAAAGATGTGTAACATTTAAAATAAATTTATTCAAACGATTAATTTTGATAAAAATGTTATACAAATTGAGTTCAAGAATCTGGAGTATATCCAAAGAGTATATACAGAACATTCTTGAATAGAAATAAATTGAACTTGAATACAATCATGATCTTTGATCAAATAAATTACTTCCAAAAGACCTGAATCATTTTGTTTCATTATATTTAATTAATTGAATTTATATTAAAAATTTAAATATCGTTTGAATGGAGTCAAAGAGAATCTTCATTTAAAAAATAATTTGTTATTTGACTGTAAATTATAATGAATTGCAAAGACATGTAATGCAAGTCAAAGATTGAATGCAAACGGATATACCGTATAATTTGAATAATTAAGTTGTGTCGGCAAACAATCATTTCATTATCATTTAAATTATATTATATTATGTTTTAAGACTTAAATTGGATTTAATTTAATAAATTCAAAAGCAATTAGAAATAATCCAATTATTATAATATAATTCAACTTTTGCTTAAAATAAATTATAAAACCGATCAATTGATTGCTCAAGTCTGGACTCCAAGCTCAAAATTAGCACGAAGTTCAATGCTTGAGCACAGCTAGACTTTTGATTTCAGCCACTTATACATTAGCGCTGATAAATAGCTTTCATTTTTGTGTAAACAATGATTTTCCAACTTTTTGGCGAAATATGAAAGAAAATTCAAAAATCATTTTTATTTAGCACTTAATCATTGAAAACATTCAAATTCTGTTCGAAAGAGTACTAAAACAGAGAGAATATTCTGTTTATATCTTCACATTAAATCTGAACGACTGAATAAAAGTTGATTTTTATCGGAGTTGTATACTATTGGAAATGCTATTTAATATTTCGATATAAGATTGTCTGTCAATAATAAAAGAGCGAAATTCACTTCGATATTAGTCGTTAGGATATTAGTTGAGCTCTGTTTGAATAATTGTAATGATAATGCAATCATGTTGTCAATGCAGCTATACTGCCATAATGCCAGGTGTGTCGCTCCTAAGGCATCTGTTTCCTGATAACAGGCCATAAATATGAGTGAGAGACAAAAGTGAGCTCGAGGTGAGTGAACCAAATGCTACGATTGGATGCTACGACTACTACCGAATTAATGATATATTATTTCTATTATATAATACAAATCGGTTTTTCAATTAATTATTATTCCATTCGATTGAACGCCAATAAAAATATAAGTAATCTATTCTACTCTATATAATACACAATTATATGCAATCCAATAGATATCAGCTGTCATTTGTCAGTCTATTTGAATAAAACTAACATATTTTTAGACTCAATGCAAAAGATTTGGGAAAAAAATAATTTGAAAAAACGAATGCTTTGAAAGATAATTAAGAGTTTCTCTCAATTAACGAAATAAGAGCTAATGAAGTGCTAATGAATACTGAATTGCGGTTTCTATTCAACATTCACTATCTGTTAGAGACTTTACGTCAAAGAAAAACTTTTATATATTTTTTTCATAGAAATTATTCTTCAAAAAGAAGTAAACTTTACTGAAGACTAATTTGAAAGATACGAAAGACAAGACAAGTCATAAAGTTTAGAAAAATAAAACATAAGTATAAGATGTGATGTATTGTATGTTTGATTGTGAATGGAATGGAGTGTTGGCTCACAAGACCGGGTCTATTGTGTTGGCCAAAGGAAACATATAAATGATAGGCGAGTCTCAGTTTAAAGCACTGGTGATGTCATGTGAATCCGTTGTGGTCTTAAGCATGGATGTGCATAATACAGGTGCACATAGATCTGATCTCACGATTTCGGAGACTCAGAAGAAGATACAATGGCTTCGATCTGCTCTGACTGTCCAATAAGTTTAGACTTAATTAAGAGATAATTCAATCTATTTCTACAAACATTGATGCTTTGGTCCCAATGTCTGTAATTATACCAAGCTCAACTATAGTGGTGGAGTTTGCACGTCCATGGAGTAGTCAGAGGCCAATACAGTTTTTGGTATATTCTTTAGATTTGTTCAGCGGTTCGCGAAGTAAAAAGTTTTGTTAAAAGAAAATGTAATATAACTTATATTAGTCTGAAATGAAATGAATCAAAGGTCAGACAAGTCGTGAATGAGAGCTGAAGAGCGAGAGCTTTCGCTTCGAACCGATTCTTAACAATTATTGTTCACTTTTGAAGAGTTGGAAACCGAGTAAAACAGTGGAAATACACGTTAAAACATTGATCGACTTTTTAGGGCACAGACTAATCGACTCTTATTCCAGATAAATAGCTTTGGCTCAGCTTTGCCTCTCTTCGCTCTACATCTAAAGATCACTATCACTACCAGTGCTCTCATCCTTAAGAGAATAGGCGAACAGATAGAGTGAGAGTACAGTGAAAATAGTGCCGAAAGTTTTGAATGAGATATTTGCGATGCAATCGAGTTATTAAAATGAATGCATTATTTCAAAGAAGATTTTTATTATAATACTTACCGGTGCCTAAAGATAAGCTTTATTGGACTGGGATGCCAATGAGTGACTCAGAGCATTGCATAATCAGAAGCCCAACACTTAGAGCTTATAAATAAAATATGTTTTCCAGTGATGTAGTCGTTGGAAACACAGACCGCTAATGGCTGTGCTTTTAATCAGCAACTCATACAGTCTTACAGTCATACCAGTCATACAGTCTGTACACTCTCTCAATGTTCTCAAAACTCTGTGTTAGGGATAATATTTTATTTGCCTATAATAGCATCCGTATAATTAATTCATAATATACTGTATGGAGCAGAGCTCAGTTAGCATAACACAGCCCAGTAATGGAACACAAAGTTCTCGCACAATTCCCTTTTAGTTGATCTCCTTTTCTATAAGATATGACTTAAAATCCTTAATCTTTTCTCTATTTTCAAATAGGGCTCAGACATCAAGTTTGCAGTAAAAGCACTGAATTTTTTTTGATAAATCATTCGTTTTTTATTAAATAAGAGTATAAGCAGTTTAGTTCACTTTTGGCATCACTTGTACTGTTGGTATGATGTGGATGAGCCCATATATTGTCTGACATCTATATCATACTTAAAGAGTTTAGTATTTTATATATTTTAAATGCAATAAAATATAAATAAGATAAGTCTAAAAAATCAATGGCCAGGAGTTCTGTCTCATATTACTGGGTTATACAACAAGTTATAAACATTTTTAGAATAGCTTTGATTTTCGAATAAAAATTTTCAACAAATTTTAAGTTCGTTTTTGAGATATTGATCAGAAAAGAGAATATATAAGAGAGAGTGAAAAAAGTTTGAAAACAAATTTTGAGCACAAAATCGATATTTTGGACGCATTAAAGAAGCCTTCACTGAAAGTGTGTTTGAAAGAGGAAGATATGATGAAAACATTGCAATAAAATAAAACTTTTTTCTTAGTATAAAATTGGAATAAAATGTATATAATATTCACTCTATCGGTGCCTAAATTGAAACCTTAACTATATTTGCAACAAAAATATAAGTCTTACTAAAATATGTTTTATCAATAAATTCAAAAAATAAGCCTTTTATGAATGGCCAAGTTTAGAATACTTAGTGCTAGGTGACCCATAGCATTCAATATTGTGTCCGAAGAATAGGTGCAAAAATACGCAAATTTAAAAGCTATATAAAAATGTTGAGAAATATTATATACTGTGGACTGCATTCAATGAAGTTTAAGACTATCTTACAAACTATATATAATTTCAATTATTTTATTATATTAGAAATCATTTTTATCTGATATAAGAATTTTCTAAGAATTAATTATTGTATAAAATAATTACAGTTTTATTCAAGTTATACGATTCGGAAGTTATCCAAACGATTTATTTCTAGTGCTTATCGGATAAAATTGAAGATGAGTTGAGTTAATAGTGAAGAATTCAATACTGAAAGTATAGGTCTTTTATCTGAACGTCTGGATTGTCTTTCTCTGTCCTTCTGTAAACAGTATAGCATTTTGTTATCCATATCCACAAAAAGTTTTAAGAATTCCTTTGACTGTGAATCCGCCCAAAGGAAGCAATGCTTTTATTTTTCAATATTTTTTTTCTAAAATTCTTTCTCATTTTATTTTCACAATTTTCACCTTTTCTTCTATATATTTGAGACGAAAATATTTTTATAGTTCTTAATTGACTCAGAAATCTGTGAATTCAATTCAATTTCGTTTATTGTATTAATTTAAATGAAATAATAGAAATTCATTTCACAATTGTTTTAAATGTTATTTTACTAAAATCTCATTATAACTCAATTTCACAAAATTATATATAAATTTCATTTAAATTTTAATATTATTTTTCGCCAAAAGTAAAATTCTTTGAATTCTTTCATTTGTTACTTAAATATCAGAGATAGGCAATGGGGGTAGCTAGGGGCTAACCCCCTTCCCAGGATTTTGGTTGAGGCTGTCCCCCTCTTTTTTCCATGATTTGGCGAAAAAAAACTCGAAAATGTGGCCCTTTTGGGAGAAACAAATTGATTCATTGCACCCCTTTTGGCCAAAATTTTGACTGACACCCCCTGTCGTCGGGCCCATTGCCTATCTCTGTTAAATATATTGTAATTCTGTTGAAAATTGCTCAACGATCAAATGGGTGAAGCATTTGAATAAATGAAAAAAAATTGTAAAATCATCAAAAAATTTTGAGTTTCAAAGTGTTTAAATACAATCTGGGGCGTCTAAAACAAGTCAACAAGACCTAGAGCACTTTTTTTTATTCCACTTTAATCTGAATGAATTAAGAAACGAATAGTAAATCTGCAATGAATTAGGAATAAGTGTTTAATTGTGTTTTCAGTGATTTATTGTGAATACACTTAATTAGATGTGTTTTCTGTACACTATATATGACTTCATAGAAGAGAAGAGGATTTGACACCGATTTAAGTGTCGACACATTTGGAAAGTGTTCGACAAAAATCATATCCTTTTCTAACTTCTTATGTCTGTCTATAAGTGTAACGATTGATAAATTGAATGAGTGGTCGGAAAGCAAACGAATTGGAAATAATTGAACTGAAAAAGCAAATGAACCAATTCTATGATAATCCACGTAAATTCTGACCACTCATCCATTTGAGCGTGTTTTGAATATTTAGGAATTTGTAAATGAATTATAAAGTTTGTCAGTAATGAAGCAGAACTTTGAATATAAAAATATAGCACAAAAGCGTAGAGACAGACATAGAGTTGCATTTGTGACCCAAAACCTTCTAATGAAGATTAATAAGCGGACAAACAAACCATTAACGCAAAGACCAAAATACCTGAGAAATAGATTGAAAGAACTTTTCTCTTATTTAATTTTGTCGGCGATATAGAGAAGAGAAGGATATTAAGGGAATGCAAGCAAAGGATGAAAAGATTTAATCTTTAAGACGAAAACCCATTCTTTATTATATACGGTATGAAAATAATATTATATTTGTGCGAAGATTACATATAATATAAGCATTTGTATGGAAACGTATTATTTCTCAATTATTAGAAGACTCTTATGATTTCATTCCTAATATTTTATATTTACTGCACATAAAAATCAAATAAGTGTTTATTATAGGCTCCCAATTGTTTCTATTTATCTGATTAGATATTAATGTGTTTCCAAAATCTAACAGAAAAGATATTATTCAATGCGAGACTACAGTACAGTACAGTACATTGCTACATTAATCCAAAACTAATTATCAAGGGGCATCTAAAAAGAAATATCCAAATATACAGAAAACTACCAAGTTACTGTAAATTATAGAATATGTGACCAAAGGTTTCTGAGCAGAATCGGACAGACATTGAATTTGCATTATATCTACCATTCATTCTAATAAGACCTGTAAAAACTTAGTATCTGAGCCAGTTCTGTAGTATCTGAGCCAGTTCTGTTATAAGAGTATCTGAGCCAGTTCTTTTATAAGAGTATCTGAGCCAGTTCAATTATAGCAGGTGAAAAGAAAAGGTCTATTTTAATTTGCTTTATATTTTTCCGCTATAGTATAAATCAGATCTGAATGGGTAAGGTTTGGGTGGGGGTTAACATAAGTGGGCTCAGAGTAAAATGTAATTCAAAATCTTTGTCAAACATTTTCTATACAAAATATTTTTGTTTAAAACACTTGATTTTTACACTTTCCTTGATAATGGGAAATTCAGTTTGAAGTTGACCACCCCCTGGTCACTTTTTTAATCAATATATTTAATGATGATCTTGAAGAATGTGTGTACAGATTATTTAAATTAAAGTACAGTTGAGTGTATTTGGATAACAAGCAAAATCAACATTTCATTAATTGTATGCTTTGAGTCAACAGAAACAATAAATCAGTTGAAAGAACTCTTTAATTGAAAACAGTTTAGAGTAAAAAATAAATATTTTTAATTATTTAAGTTCAGACTATTATTACAGTAAATAGTATTGAATTATGCGATTTGTAATAGACATTAGATAGACATACAGTGCAGTTCTCACCGTTTATATCAGCAATTCTGGCGAAAATGAGAGAAAAAATAAGTTATAATTAATTCTGAACGTCGTTCCGAAATATTGACTGAACTGAACTGAATTGTAGTGAATTGTTATCATAAAATAATATTTGACTGTTGTCTCAGTCCTGGCAGACATATAATCTGTAGCTCACAGTTGCAGTCGAGTTCTAGCATTGCAATGCTTTTCCTCAATTGGTTTGAGTTTAGATAACTTCTAAGTTTAACTCATAGTGTCTGAGCGAACACAAGCAAACCAATGAAAGACAAAGTCAATGCAGTCAATGCAGTCAATGCAGTCAATGCCCAATTCTCCAGCCGTACTGAAGACACACAACTTAACCGAACGTTCAAATCAAAAATAAACAAAGATGAGTTGAATTTGATGGCCACAAATCGTAGCGATTCTTCTCATCCTTTTGTCAAAATATAATAAAAGTTTTATTCAATAAATAAGAAGAAATTTCTTTATTTACTGGTCAGTCGTTTTATTTTTTGAATGATTTGAATTCGATATAAATAAATATTTTATGCTTTCCTTAGTAGAGATCTATCTCTATGTCTATCACTCTGTACTCACTCTATCTCTTCACAAGATATACAGTATATGAGAATTGAAAGGAAAGTATATAAAAAAGCGACAGAGAATTGGAGAGAGAGATAGTGAGAGGAAAATAGGCTTCAATTTTCAAAACTATTTACTGTTAAGGAAAGCATTAGAGAAGTGCAATACAAATGATTTGCTTAAAAGTAAACTTATATTTCAGAGACGAACGATCTCTCTGTTTGTGTTGTGAATTGTGTATATAATTCTGTTGAGTCTCTTATTTACTCATTTTTATCAGCTTTTGATTCACTTTTTTAAAACTGATGTAAAGCTTATTTTGTTTGTTGTGTAAGTGTTATACAAAATAAAGAAGAGTTTGCTCTGACTTGTGTTAGACTCTACGCTAGTGTTAGTCAGACTTTCAGAGATGGCCAGGTCATCTTCAGAGCCTCATGGATGTGAGAGAGGTCAATTGAATTTCTCTGATGATAATGAATTCGTGCATTTGATTAGCAATTTCGCAGACTTTTGTTCAAATTGACAAAACTCATGACCTAAGAAAACGATTTAAAGTATGTCCAACTTCTGGGTCCATTTGTGCACATCCTTTAATCTTCACATTTTTTTTATTTCCATTTTATATTTTTCTGTTTTATTCTATTTGTAAAAATCATTCAACGTTTTGATGTAAGAGACTGTTCAGAGCAGACAAAAACTTTGGAAACATTTTTCACATTTACTAGAAATTGATAAAAAACGAAAAGGCATTCATAATAATAATAAATCGATAAAATTTAATATCAGATACTCTCGTCTGCAGTACTGGTATATATACTGGTTCATATTGTTGGTATTTAGAGAATTTTCATAATATAATGAGTTGCACTTCAATGCATGTCATAGCCTATTCATAGCAGTAAATACTGTATAATACTGTATGAGTGCATCCAAATATCCAAATACAGTGTGTCTACACAATTATACTTTGATTTTTATGTGTACACTCTCTACAGTTAACAACTGATAATATGAACTAGATCAGTTCAAGTATTGGAAATATCATAAAGAGGAAAGCCTGATAACTAGTTTAGAGCAGTTTGAAAAATAAATGACTGTTTTAGGAATAATTTTAATATTTGAAAACTGTTTGCTTCTCTGTATAAGCTTTAAGCACATAAGACCCAGATCAAATTAAATTCGATTAAATTATCAGCAATTTATTGCTTAATTAGAATTATATGGAAAATAAAAAATTAACTCTTATATTGAAAAATCTATAAAATTGTTATAATTAGTGAACAAAAACTGTAATAAAAAATTATAAAGTGAACCCAGAGTATTGAGGGTTCACTTTATAGGCAATTGATTGTAGTTTCAAAAAACTTTTCTCTCTTCCAAATGCCATAACTGTATGTGTTTTATGTGAACTATGATTTAATAAAGTATTTTTTAAGAAGTCATGCATTTTCTGCACTCAATTTCTAATTTTTATATTCATTTTTCATAATATTTTGACATTTGTGCTAAAAGTCAAACATTTAATCCCTTTCTTTGATCCTTCGCTTAATTTTGTTCATTCTATTGATATTAAAATTTAATTTATATTTTCTTATAATAAATTGTTTTCATAAAATAGAGACGTTTTGATCCAAAATTATTTATGAAATTTTACACATATTAAAGGATGATCAAGCTTTTTAAGCACGAACCCTGACTCCTATTTATAGTCCTAGGTGCCTTTTCTGTTAATCATTATCTGTATTATAGATTTGATTTTTTGTCTTCTCTTAATTACAACCAATTATTTACAAATAATCATTAGATTTGGTCAAAGGTATGGACAGGTTAGACGATTTTGAAGTATTATATTGTTTAATAAAGGTTTAATCACTTGTTTAAATCCAATCATTTATTTGATCTTTATTTCTAACAATATTTTGAATTTCTCGAAGAAAATCAGAAAATAATTTCTTTTCTATTTTTATCCATTGAATGATTTTGAAGTGCTTTAGGTTTCGATTATAACTAAACTATTGTATTGTCGATTCGATGCACTCGAATCACATGTCGACTGTTATGTGATATACAGTAATGTAGATAATGTAGAGTCGAGTAGAGTAACCAAAGCATGACTTTTACTTTAATACACTGTATCCTTGATTTTCCAAACGATTCCAATTACTCATTTCCAATCCCGGGTCATACCATCTGAAGATAACTTAATAAACATTTAGTTTTGTTTGTGTTTTAAATATTAATAAATATTTTTGCACTTTTCAAGTGAATTTCAATATTTATTTGCATCACTTTCTATGCCTTAATACTTACAAGTTAGTATACAGTACAGTATACTAGAGTAGAGTGTGCAGGGTAATTGGATAATATATCGTTAAACTCTTTGATTGGTTACAAGTAGAAACAGTTTTATGATAAAACAGGTCAATACAAATACTTTATTTGATTAACTATAAGACAGAGTTGTCCAGAGAGATTAAGGTCTGCTTTCAACTTACCTGGTTTAAAGTGCAGGTGCCATATGCACTAGTTATGTAATAAAAGGTATTTCTTTTATTTGTTTCTTCATTCTTGTAATGATTTTCTTTTTGAATTGAGCCTAAAATTTTTGATTTGCAAATTGTATGAAATGATCCAAAAAGAGTGCAATAGAGTTGGCTATACTGTAGAGTAGTCTATAAATGAAGAAATAATGTCTGCTTTTGTTTATCGATTTGCGATTCAGTTTTATTCGCAACTCAAGTCTGGACACTGTCTTGTCTTCTCTTATATTTTAATATGAATTAACTGAAAGCCAAAAATGATCGTTAAGTTGTTTAACGTCTGAATTTAGATTCCATAGCAGTATGTGCTCCGAAATGAGTCTCAACATTGAGTAGTGAGTACTGTAGTGAGCACTGGCTCTAACATATTCAAGATGTTAGATGTGTTTCACTCTATTCTATGCCAACTATTTTTGAATTAACTTTTGACTTAATTATTCAATACGTTCTCTGGAATGCATTTCACTCTAATTTCTCTCTACTTTTTCTATACCACAGATATAATAGTATTTTAGAGCACATGATAGCACACAAAAATGGAAATGGATGTGGAATTCATAAAATTTTAATTTAATATTAAGCTTATGAATGGAGAGAAACAAGTTTTTCATTTTCTTCTAAACTTATTAATACATTTTTGCGACAAAAAAAAGAGTGAATGAAATACTTTCTTAACTGTACTTCCAATGAATTTGATTAGATTTGTGAGAAATGGATGATTCGATTCATTCTTCTATTTGTTTAAATGATTGATGAAGTCATACACAAATGTCATTCTCTGGCCATAACTTATGAACGGAATTACTATTTTCGAAGAACAGTTTGTTACACATTCGGAATAAAAAGCCATAGTACCAATTATAAATTATAAAATTCAGAAACTGAACTGGCTCAATCAATCTGATACTATTCAGAGACACTCTTTGGCGACAATTCTTTCATTTCACACAGACTTGACTTAACATAAAAATTGATTTTTAAGAAATATAAGCCGAAGAACTGGCCATTAATTCTCTGATAATTAACTCAATTTAATTAAAACTTTCGCATTAATCTTGATGAAATACCTGGTACTTGATTTATGAAATGTTGGCTTATTCTCATATAATATAATCAATTCTAGCGTAACCTAAGGTAAGTTTTCGTTAAGTTATTCACATTAAGAATATGGGCTTTTAATTAATATACTCTTAAAGTATAATATAATCCAAAGAAAATTCCTTTTGATTCATAATTGTATGACTCAAACGATAATGTAATTCAGTTTACGATTCAGTGAATTATATTTTAAGATTCAATTTGGATAACGTATTCAATATTCGCTTTATTGGAATGAATGCACATTTTATTGGAATATATAATAATAATCATATCGTCTCTTAAATATCAGAGAATCAATGCATCTAATCATTGCTGGGATAGGGATACTCAGAAGGCATACAGTATTCCCGGCTCACTACCCATGTGCCATATATGCCATGTATGCCAGTATGCCCTGTATGCCCAGCACGTTTTATACACTAAAGATAAGATTAGCGATTGTTCATACTTTAGCGTTCATTTATGGGAACAGTTAGTCCGCAATAATTCTAATTGTGTTGCAATTGTTTTATATATACTCTATAATAGTCCTGATTTATGATTAGCCGACATAAATGAGATTGATTATTTGAATAATAAGTGTTATTCATTAAAATATTATTGATGTTGAAAATTATTGGATCAAAAATATATGGATTGTTTTTGTAATACAATTAAAATAAGTATACTTTTAGTCCAATACAATCCTTAATTGGAATCATTTAATCGCATGCATAATAGTCTGAAAAGTTTTAAACTGAAATTGAGTTTTAATCGTCAGATACTTTTAAAATCAGATTAAAGACTCGCAAACGCATTGGTTGTGTAATCATATTATTTTGATGTCTGCACTGCTCTATCGCTCTCTGTCTCTCTCGACATGACTTTAGAAAAGCCAAAATCAATTAGTGTTAACATAAGTGAAGAAAGTTTTCTATCGATTCGATTAACTCGTGTTCTCTCTGATTATGCTTTAATAATATCCACGACTATTAATATATAACTCTATAATCAAATATAAACACAACAAACAGTTTTAGCTTCTCTTCCATTTCAAACTGAGCTTTCATTCTTTCCAAACCTTTTGTTCAATTTATTTGACATTATTAATGATAAGTCTATGGAAACAGACTTAAATCAACATTCAATTTATTAATACACAAATAGTTATTTAAATTTAAATAAATAACTGTTTACTCAAATTGTTTTATAATATATTTTTTTGTATTCTATTATTCAGAAAATTATTTAAAAGAAATCAATTAATAACAAGAATAGAGTTTATATTCTTAATTAAATTGTGCCATCAGTTCGGTATAGGAATACAGAACCGAATATTCGCGTCATTTGTCTATTAAAATATTTAATCTTAAAGAATAATTAATTCGTGAAAATACATATACTATGTTGGTTGACATATAATGATAATCGGCTTAAGATGAGCTTGGTGCTCGTAGTTATGGCTTATAATTCTGTTATAAGGCTGTCGTCCTATCGATCAGACATACTCTTATGGTTTACATATAATGCACTCTAAATATTGGGTACTTATAATAAATACAAAGAGAGAGAAAAAGCTCTAAAATAAGGATAACTTAATTCAAAAATATTGATAAAAAATATTTATGTTTTTGAATGCAAAACAATTTGCTGCGAAATGCGTCTGTGGTTTGAGAATTGATAGAACTATAGCTGAATATTGGATTTTAACTTCACTGTTCGTGTCTTATTCCTAACCTGGTCTTACCTGAGGGGCTTTGGCATAGGTTGGATCGATTTAAGGTGAGAAGACCGCAACGAGAGTATCCATAGTGACGGGCGAACAGATGAAACACACACTGAAGACATGATGGCATAGTAACCATAAGTTGGGAACAGAACACGCAATCAGAGTAACAATGAATGCTAGAGCGCACACAACGCACACAACATAGAGCACCCGTACTCTGCCGCTAACACTACTCACCTGAAAAACACATCATAGCTAGCAATCGAAAGACAGCAATAATTTTTTCCAACTATTTTTTAATACCACTTAAAAACAAAACAGAAAAATAGATTTCTCTGTCTTTCAGTTGTTTATCGAATATTCTGTATATTCTGTATATATTTTTACACTTGTGTCAGCACTGTATTCATAATGAATTTCTTTGTTCCCAAAGAAAAATACTAATGAAACAGATGAGAAAATATTCATTAATTACTTGAAATGACTTTAATTACTTGGAAAACATTTTCAAGTAATCTATTCTGATATGAATTGTAGAGTAAACGACATAAAGTTGTCGTCATTTAAATAAATATCTAAAAGTACAGTACTGTCTATTATGTACTGAAAATACAGTACAAGGAATCGAGTGATGAATTAAATTACGAAATACTGGAGAATATGTTATTCGATCTGAAGCTCAGAATAGAGAAAGAGAGAGAGAAAGCGATAAAAACAGAATTTCTTACAATATTAATAAGTTATTTGCGTTTCTTTATTATTAGAATTATACAGAATCGACAATATATTAGATAATAAAATATATATAATTCTTATCGAGTTTGAAATGCAAATACTATTAACCTAAATCGTTGACAACATTTTTCTTTAAACGTATGCAAAAAATATATCGTATTTACTGTTATTAGTAGTAATTGTAATATATTTTGGATACTTTTTATGTTAATTTTTGAGAATATATTCTGTAATAATAGAGAGAAAAACAAGAATATAAACGGAATATAATAACAAATAATATTTTGATATCAAATGCATATTTCATATGAGAAAAGATAGGACTAAACGATAAGAATATATTTGTTGTCTCCTATTCTCCTCTTCTCTATATCTGTATATCTGTTGTCTATCTCTGCCTTTTAATCGATCCGAAAGCGATTCCCTATTCTATTGATTCAATGCAAGGCCTGTCAGTCTGTGCCACTATAATAGAGCTTTAAGTGAGATTATAATTTGTGTCATTCCTCACATATACACTATTATACAGTTCTGTATATCTGTTGCAGTACTCAACCCATTGGCTCTCTCTTTGCACTTATTATTTATTTTCCAATATTTAAAAAAAATAAGTTTTGAAAAATTGTTTGAATAGATTGTTATATAATTTATATAATACTGTATAATGAAATTTATACTCAATTGTTAAGTGAGTTTGAATGGAAATACTATACTATTAGCTAATACTGGTTTACAAAGAGGTATCTAAAGCTTGCTTTTCATATTCAGTCTGCATATCCTCTGTTCTGTATTTACTGTATAGACGTATAGACTGTTCAATGCATTCACAATAGAATATGAAGTATATAATAGACTGAAAACCAATATCCTGTACACTTTGGGCCACTTTTCTGGATATATTTGTCTCTAAATGTGTGTCTTATGTGAAAAACCTATCGAAAGAGTGCTTTAAGGCTTTGTTTTGATATAAAGGACAATCTTTGCTGGCTTTGAATTGCATACAAAATCCAGTGAAAGATTTCGTACACAATATGTTAGGAACGAGAGACCGCTTATTGACTTCTCTCTACTCCTAAGCATCAAAAACAGATAGTCTTTGTTTGAAAATTAGTCCACAGAATGAACTGTACCTCCAATTACATGATTACAACGAACTTTAGTTTGCACAAAACAACTGTACTGGATATAACATTTATCAATACTGTACTACTATTTATAATATAAGTTATTCTGATCTCTATTTTATTTATTCGTATATTTTATTTACACGAACTAATCATAGAATTTGATTAAATTATTTGCTTTTATATCAAATAAGGAAAAAATAAAATATAAAATAGTTTTGAAAAGTTTCGAAATATATTTTATTCCTTATTTAAATTAAGGATTTTAATTACAAGCAATTGCTAATACAGTATTGATTCAGTGGATGATATTTCCATTCTATTCCGGGAACATAACATTGAATTTGTCGTCAAACAGAAGTTATCTCCCATTAAGTTATGAAAAATTAATTTTGGACTCTATTCTAATAGCAATCAATATGAATGATGATATTCTTCATAATAAACTTCCAGTTCAGCCCTACAACTACTGAATATATATTTAGTTTTTTAATAAATTTTTCTTTCATTTTTTGCCATACATTTTACGGTTCAAATTCATTATTTTTTTTCTCTATTTATTAAATATAATAATATAATAGATATTTGATGTAACCATAGAAATAGTTCTCTATTTTTATAAACAAAACTTTTATTGCAAATGAAATATTGGAATATTCTGTACATATATAGAGAGAGAACAGAAGTTAGTGTTTTTGTTATATATTATGCCATATATTATATTAATATTATTTTTCAATATATTTATTTATTTTCAGGTGAGAACACTATTTGTCAGCGGTTTACCGATGGACGCAAAGCCCAGAGAATTATATCTCCTGTTCAGAGCATATAAGGTATAGACAAACAAAAAAAGAGAAAATGCTTTATAAATAAATGATTAATAATAAAAAATTTCAATAAAGCACATGAGTTTCAGAGACAAGCTAACAATGAGCAAACTAGTGGTGTAAGCAAAATAATCTTTATATCGTATAAGGTTTTCTTCGCTCTCTTTCTCTCCCTTTCGAGTCTAACATATTATACATTCACTGTTTGGCTAATAAATTATAATTTGCATCCATTCGTATAAACTCTTCAAATGAATAAATTGCTGTAAACGACAAAAAATATTTTTCTGCACTCGTAGTGAGAAATGCAAAAATAATTTAAGGCATAAATGAATAATAGAAATACAAGTTCTAACAAATCAATGCTTAAATTCAAAATATGTCAACACGAATGGATGACACATAGGTTTGATGACAGATAAATATACTGCAGAACAGATTCCGTACTATTTTATTACAGAATATTATGATTTGACTCCAGAGTTCACTCACTATAACGTTAGTATATATTTAACGACTAAATGCAGAACAAACTAATATTTGAGTCGAGCTAAATGAAAAAGTTTTCCTTTTATGATGAGGATGTGCAAAGGGATAGTCAGCCTTTAAATGGCCAAGGTCTGTTCATTCATAAACACATCCTATTTCTTAAATAAATTTCAATTATTTCAACGAATAGTTTGGCTTAACATCAAAAGTACATTTTAAGTCTATTTCCGAGACAGCAATTGTTTTATAAGCGATTCATCGATTCATCTATTCATCCAGGTTAAAGTTGATGATAACCTACAGTATTTAAATAAATGAATTACTTCACTGAATCCCTCTTGAGATTCAAATACATTGCTTATTTAAATTGGCTGATATATAGCCTGCACATCTTTACTTTAGTTCAGTTTAATAGAGAATCTTATTTTGATTTTTTTGTATCCTTAAGCGCACAATGAGTTCAACATTAAATGAATATTTTCGAGACTATTAGTGATAAAACACGAAAAAGTTTTTATTTAAAAACTCTCAGAAGAACACTAAAGAGTATTATTATTATTATTACTGTATTATTGAAATCTGAAAATTGGATGGAAATTGAAATTTTTTATATAAAGAATATTCTGAATATGAAACCAATTTGATTGCAAACATCTAATAGTCTGAATCTGTATTGATATGTGTATAACAGGGATATGAGGGCTCTTTACTGAAGGTGACGTCGAAGAATGGAAAGACATCGTCGGTAAGTATTATAAGAGTTGAGTACTTGAACACTGCATACAATTGACGCACATTTGTATTAGTGCTGAACAATATTATTATCAATTCTTTACTCCAATTTAAACTCATTCTCTTCTTCTGTCTCTCCCTGTGCTGACAGCCCGTTGGCTTTGTGACATTCTCTACTCGTGCCGGTGCTGAGGCAGCTAAACAAGATTTGCAAGTAAGTTCTGAAAGTGTTGCAGTCTGTGCAAAGGGCACAACCATTTTCGCTATTTGTCATTTTAGTTGATGTCCCAAAAGGATTTCAGACATAGGCTTAGATCTCATATAAATTGTTTGCAAAAAATTCTCTATTTTTATATAACATATTGTGTGTATGAAAGGCAGAGTCTCTTAATTTTTATTGATGTTTGTTTGGGTTTAAGCTCTGTTTATACTCCTATTTAGTCCCCAATACCTTTCATCACTCATTTTTTCCATTAAAATTATTTTCGCCTATTTTTATGTTACGATTACTTTTGTTAATAAATATATATATATTCCGGGCAATGGGTGTATAGCAAGGCATTCGCTTCGACCCCGATCTGCCGCAAACGATTCGACTGGAATTCGCAAAAAGCAATACCAAAGTTAGTAAACCCAAACAACAGTCGTCTCCGCCAGCAGTGGCCACACATCCAGCGCTGGCAATGCATCCGTTGACAGGGCGTAAGACATGACTTCTCCGAATAAATCAAATCTTTTGCCTATTTATCACTTTAGCTGACATTCAAAATAAAACTTTTTTTTTGTTAATCTTTCGGCCACTCGGCTCAGTCGAATTGGGCGCCGCACTATTTTCTGGTGCACACGACGGCTGGGCTCATCACCCATTATCATTCACCGAAATGCCATCAGCTTTCAATTCACACGTCATTCATCCAGCACTTCACGCTCAGCTACCGGTTAGTTGGCATTACACCTGACACTAACCAACTTAACAGACAATAAAGAATTTAATTACCAATAAAATGAAATCTTTTTATAAATATTTGTTCGGAATTTCTATCAAATTTTTAAAATGAGCCATAGATTTAATGATTTGTCAATTTGTTCTGTCGCTTCTTCTGCTCAAATTTGAACCTTGCGCTTGTCTAAAATTGATCTGCGCCACATTCTATTAGTTTAATAAAATTCGCCTAAAATTCAATGCATTAAAACTTTATCATTTCTGGAGAGATTATTTATGATCCGGGCACTTTGTTTTCACTCCCGGCTAATATCACTTGATCTCTATTTTTAGATTCTGACAAAATGAGTTCATATGAAATATAGAATGATCTTGAGCATGGAAAAAAGAATTGTGCACTTCTCTCAGAAATAGTTTCAAAGATACAATCCTTGCCTTAAATAATCTTATAGTCATATACTGTAAGTCAGTTGTACTTCAGAATAAGTGTTCACTCATTGTAAGCATTCCTGTACTCAACTCATTCCGAATAAATATTTATAAAGTTTTGTAGAACAGAAAAATTGAGCTCAACATGATTTTACCTAATATTACAAGAAATAGATTTATTCTTATCTGAAAATTAAATATTTAAGCAATAATTATATGAAAATATGATCGAAAAGATATATATCAAATAAATTATGAGAAATGATTATACGTTTAGTTTTTCATTTTTATTAATAGCTATTTTGCGGACAAATTAATAGACATTAATAGACATGAAATGTTGATCTTTAGCGCTAATGTAATTATGTGCACAAAAACACTTTCCTCTCACATATCGTATAAACTCTTTCTCTACTTCTGTCTCTCCCGAACACAACTCAACTGTCTCTGAACTGAGTGACACTCTTTTGCATCTCTACTAGTTTTATCATTTTGACCGATCAAGTGATGGTTAATTCATAAAAGCACTTAATATAGTGACTAAACAATTCATTTCAGTGCCCCTGAAATGACACTTTCATGCATAACACTCAGTGCACTCTCTCCAGTATTTTCTTGATTCTCTCGCTCTCTCTATCTCTCTGATGGCTCTGATGTCTATCTATTCCTTGTATAACGATTTGCATTATTTACAACTCCATTGGGTATAATATTGTTTGTCCGGAATGAAAGTTCTCTGATGAAAAACTTTAATATCTTGATAACTATTCGACAGAATTCGATAAAA
>JAQIWA010000392.1:0-33301 GCA_034693305.1 Eueremaeus valkanovi | reverse complement strand
TAAATATGAAGCAAATAAACAAAAATCAACAAAAATATCGTAAGTATTGATTAGAATATTATTCAGTAGTTATCAGTAAAATCAGAGATAGGCAATGGGTCTGACGACAGGGGGGGTAAGCCAAAAAATTTTGCCAAAAGGGGTACAATGAATGACTTTTGAGGGCCAATTTTCACGTTTTTTTCCTCAAAAAGATCGAAAAATAGAGGGGGGTATGCCTCAGCCAAAATCACGGGGGGTATACCCCTACCTGTACCCCCATTGCCTATCTCTGATATATTATATATTCAATAATTGTTATTAATATTAGAGTCAATTGAAAACCAAAAACAATTCAAAACAAAATATTAAATTAAATATATTTTGTAAACTAGTTCTTACAGTATTTAGCCAACAGTGCACCTGTACATTTTAGTATAGTTCAGTAGAGATACTAATAATAGAGTGCATTACCTAATCATTTTCAAATTCATCATTTATCTCAATTCATTAGAACCCAGACAATCCCCTTGGTCTGCAAAGCGAGCAATAATTACTACATTATTCTGTATTTAGTATTCTGTCGATCCCTCAAAACTTTTTGATAAAATTCAAACAAAAATAGAGTCAAAGTTTTGGACCTATTTGAACGAATCTTGTTCCCATTTGACCAGGGTCAACCAGGGTTGCGCAACCAAAGCCATCAGTTGCGCCACTCGAGTTGCGGATGGACATACCCGTACAAAATAATAATTATTTTGTTTGTCCAAGATGATTTTCAATAATTTTGATCTACCAGATATAGTTAGATAATTATATGCTTGGAAATTTCTCCCACAGAAACAACGTGTGCATTGTACAATTATTGTACAAGTTCATTTGATGACAGATCTGATGAAGCCATTGAGCAAACCGAGCAATTGAAAGCAGCCTAGTTTAAATGAGCAGGATAGTCTGAAATGCAAACAATGTTCAAAAAGTTAATATCATTTTTGCTTCCCTTTTCATATTCACAGATATATTCAATACTATACTTATAGACAAACATACCGTTCCATCCAATCCCTGCCCACCTCTTTCGTACATACATTCCGTGTGTTTGCATAGAATCTGAAACCAAAAGCCTTAAGAGTTTTGATAAGTTATGAATAGTTGAGCCCTTTTTGCACAGCTTTATAAACAAAGTCCTAAATATCTAATCTCTAAAAAGTATTAGAATTTTGTCTAAACTATAATCAGAATTAAATTCATTTGTTTTATAACTAATTATTTTTTACACATTTTATACGAATTGTTATTAAGTTTAAAATAAATTAAATATATATTTATTTTTAGTCAAAATCAGTTAAATTGTAAAGAATTAGAGAAATGTTTCGTTCGTTCACTAAATCTGTTTGTCTTCCAAACAATTTCCAAATATTTTCAGTAATTCTTAACTTTTTTCTCAATTTATTATTTAATTTGATTTTGTTTTTAAACATTTATTTGTATTTCAGATTCAATTCAAGTTATTATCGAATACTAGTCGACTGAATGGCAGACAGTATTCAAATGAATCCATTTATTTCGCCGACACTTTTGATCCGAAAGAATCTGTAATTAAATAATAAATTATTTTTAAAAAATTTCACTTATTTTATGAAAAACTTATAAAACTTTTGTCTGATTTGATGTGATTTAAGACTAAAATAGAAACAAATAATAATATATTTGAATAACTGTTTCTCCGATTCATTCGTAGAGATTCTCAAAGGTATTGATTGCCAACAGAGGAGAGATCGCGTGTCGAGTGATGAAGACCTGCAGACAAATGGGGATCAAAACCGTTGCCATTCATAGCGATATCGATTCCACAGCTCTTCACGTATTAATGGCTGACGAGTCGTATTGTGTCGGAAGCGCTGTCTCTAAGGATAGCTATCTTAATGTCAACGCCATTCTCGATGTGATAGTGAGGAGTGGCGCCCAAGCAGTACATCCGGGCTATGGTTTCCTTTCGGAGAACACAGACTTCGCTCAGAAATTAAGTCAAATCGGAGTTCAATTCATTGGTCCGAACTCTGAGGCCATCCGTGCGATGGGCGACAAAATCGAGAGCAAAATCATTGCCAAAAAAGCCGGCGTTCATACCATTCCCGGCTTTGATGGAGTCGTTGCCAGTCCTGAAGAATGTGTTCGTTTGGCTCAAGAGATTGGATATCCGGTGATGATTAAGGCTTCGGCCGGTGGGGGCGGGAAAGGCATGAGAATCGCGTGGAATGATAAGGAGGCTATAGAAGGGTTCCGGTTCTCGTCAATGGAGGCCACGTCTAGTTTCGGCGACGACAGGCTTCTGATCGAGAAGTTCATTGAGAATCCCAGACATATTGAGATCCAAGTGCTCTGCGATCGGCATAAGAATGCTTTGTATTTGAATGAAAGGGAGTGTTCGATCCAAAGGCGGAACCAGAAGGTCATAGAGGAGGCGCCCAGTGTTTTCGTCGATCCGGTCCTCCGCCAGAAAATGGGTGAACAGGCGGTGGCTCTGGCCCTCAATGTCAACTACGACAGCGCCGGAACCATTGAATTTCTGGTCGATTCGAACAAAAATTTTTATTTCCTCGAAATGAATACTCGACTCCAAGTGGAGCACCCGATCACTGAATACATCACTGGTATAGATCTGGTGCACCAAATGATTCGTATAGCGGGAGGACATCAGTTGAAGCTCAGACAGAAAGACATTCAATTGAAAGGCTGGTCAGTCGAGTCCCGCATCTACGCAGAGGACCCGTACAAGAGCTTTGGTTTGCCATCTGTGGGCCGACTGACCAGATATATAGAGCCGACACATATAGAGAATGTGCGCTGTGATAGTGGGGTCAAAGAGGGCTCAGACATAAGCATATATTACGACCCATTGATTTGCAAATTAGTTACTTATGGGAACAGTAGAGAAGAGTCGCTCAAAACAATGGTCAAAGCCCTCGACTCTTATGTGATCAGAGGTCTGACGCATAACATTCCACTCTTGAGAGACATTATGACTGAACAGAACTTTATGTCCGGAAACATAAGCACAAAGTATTTGGAAAATACATATCCGGAAGGCTTTACAGGAAAGACATTGACCGAACAGAAGTCATACCACTTGTGCGCAATGGCGGCCGCGCTCTTCGTTAAGGACTCGGTCAGAGCTCACCATTTTTTGAATACCGTATCCACTGATGAGTCGCTTCGAAATCCATGTCTCGATTGGAATCTTATAGTAGACATCGGAAGCGGAGGAATCGTTTTGCCTCTAAATCTCAAAATAGAAGACAATATTTATGTAATTGATGTCAACGACAACCGAATAGAACTGAATTCTAGCGTTTCATTGGCTGCCACTGCTATGCACTTCAGTCTTCAAAATCAGTTGCATTTAATTCAATTGATAGCAATAGACGGAACCGGAAGAATGCGATTACAATTTGAGGGAACAATTGTATGCTTTCTGTTATAAACTGTTTTAATATTGGTTACGAAATGTATTAATTGTTTGATTTTCATGTATTTTGTCAATCAGTACGACATTCACGTAATGCCGGATAAAGTGGCGAAATATTATAAACTGATTCCGAGTAAACCTAAATTAGACACAACTAAAACATTGAAGTCTCCAATGCCTGGATTAGTCAAATCCGTGTCCTGTGCTATTGGTGACTGGGTAACCATTTTTGCATACAATCCTATACATTACTAATAGCTATTAATATTCTGTTCAATCGTCTCATTGATCTGTAGGTCTCTGAAGGACAAGAGGTTTGTGTTATCGAAGCCATGAAAATGCAGAACAGTTTGACAGTCAGTACCGCCGGAAAAGTCAAATCCATTAACTGTAAGGCCGGGGACACTGTCGATGACGAGCAGGTTCTCATAGAACTCGAATGATTAGAATTTATTCCAATTTATTATTTAATTTTTTTTACTGTTATTTTGTTATGAAATACTTGTGCCATAAGTTTCATTGAAAGCCTTTCCGTTAATCTTGTGTTCAATTATTTTGAGTTTATTTTAAGAAAAAATTCTGTTTTGTTCTAAACATTCAAATGTTATACTGTTTTCAATACTTTCAATGCTATTGTATATCATATTCCGAATACATATCGAATTGAAGCCCAATTCGATTCAATGCTGATATTAAATGTTGTCGAGTAATCAAAGTATCAAATAATACAAAAATATATTCATTTTTTCCATAAAATTCCTGTTCTATTGAATTAATATTTTTTTTGCAATAAAAATGAATTTTATTTTTTGTAACAATATTTGTTTGAGAGATAATAAGGTCAGGCATTAAAAGGTCTAATCCATTGTGTGCTAAACGTATTAACATTTTTGATGAACTCGTTGTAAATCATCGTTTCATTGACTGAAATGACTATAAATAGTAAACGACAACAAAAAACAGTGAAGTCTTATGAGCTCTGGAGTGAAGAGCAAGTTATCGATCATCTGAACGCAAACAACTGAACACAAGTGAACAGAACTGAACTATACTGTTACAGTATACTGTTACAGTGAACAGACTGTGCCCTACAGTACAGAGGAGTACAGAGGAGTACAGATGAGCACAGCTACTGCTCAGTGCGACTGCAAAGACATATTTTGGCAGAACTTCATCGTCAGCTGAGCTACGAGTGATACCAAGCTTAGAGAGTAATGAGAGCATAGGTCTGATCCCGTGTTTCTATGCGCTCTTTTTAGCACTAATTCAATTGCTTTTGATCTTAACCTTGGAGTCAAAGCTAAATCTCAATTATAAATAACTGATTAACTGTTGGTTTGCATTACTTTTATTTACTCCAGAATTCAAGCGTTTGTAGAATATTATGGAAGAGAATCGCAAACAATATTTGCGTTGAATTCTGTTTGAGCTCTACTCAAACGCATATGCAATCCAATGCATACGCAATCGATGTTTCAATGTTTCAATCTATGATCAAAACTATTGATTTTGTTCGCCTTTACTATAAGTTTTCCAATTAATGGAATTTTTCAATACATTTGTTCCGAACAAAAATACTTTAATTGTAATCAACTTATTTAATGGCCATATCTTTATTCATTGGCCACATCTGAAGAACTATTTGATTGTGTTTTTAAAATAGGTTTTACATAATATTTGTGCTAATTCTCTGTCAGACGTAATAATCTTATATATAATGCTGAGTAATAATGATCGTTGTCTTCGTGTAAGTGTAAGTGCACTGAAAGGAAACATGAATTGGGGGGCTTTCTATAGATTCTCTCTATTCCTCTACTGTTCCCATCCTACCCAGTACTGTACAGTACTTCCCCTCAATAAGCCTTTTTGATCTAAATTAGTTTCTAATCAAAAACACGTCTCCGATCAGAGATTAAAAGCTTATTATATTATATTAATTAAATGAAATCGATTTGTCTATACATTTATATAGAGCTTACGTACCATTCGCTCCCCATATGATTAAATTGTATTTCTATATAAAAATGAATTATTATAATTGGCTTTTATTACGGAATCATTTAGAAAGCAGCCCAACTCAGTCTGAAAATGATTGTATCGCTAAAAATCAATTATAATTTATTATAAATTTATTTATAGGAAAATTCTAGCCTAATGTCAATTAATGGCATTATATTTAATTGAATGCTTAGGCCATAAGCAGTAAACAAGATTATGGTAATTAGAGTCCGCTGTCGGCGCTCTAATTCAATAAAACATAATTTGGATAATAGTTACCATAAATTGCGACCTAATGTGCCTTAACTTCTGGTTAACAAAAACAAAATTTTATTTGAATTTGTCTTCAAGTTATACTATACTTGGAAAAGCATATGTGTATCAAATTGATACGAATTTTAGCCGTGAGTATCAATTGATGGCTTAATTCAAATGAATTCTGATTCAATCAAAACTTATTTATTCCTTTCTAAAGGTTTTTATTGCATTTGAAAGCAATATTCAATTTTCTAATATTAATATTTAAGCCATTAATGGTATTGTATTATAAAATTTTTGAACCAATATTATACGAAAATGACTGGAATTCAAGTAAAGTCAAGCCGAGCACCAAAATGTCCAGACGGGGGTTGGGGTTGGGTTATCGTATTGGCCAGCTTTATGATACATGTGATTGCCGATGGAGTGACCTATACTTTTGGTATCTTTTATTATGAAATACTTAAATATTACGGAACCAGTAATGCAATGACTTCAGTGAGTTATCACATCTGACCCTTTGAATATTGATTTCAATTTTCTCTAAACTTTATCCATCTATACCTTTGACACCTTGACCAGTGGGTCGCCTCCATTATGACCGGCACTACTTATTGTGTAGGAAAGTATAGTTTAATTTGAATTGATATTTAATAAATTCTATGATTTATATTAATCTTTGTTCAATACTATAGGACCGATAGCCAGTGCTTTGACCAATAAGTATGGCTGCAGAACAGTGACCATCATTGGTGCAGTGATGGCCAGCTTTGGCTTTTTGTTGAGTTTGATAGCACCCAATGTCATAACACTGTACTTTACAATTGGGATTTGCACTGGTTTTGGATTCGGTTTAATGTAAGCTTTGATTCTCAAACATATGTCAAACGGTTTCGATATATTGATTGACTCTCTTATCGCTTATTATTAGGTATTTGCCAGCGATTGTGAGGTAACTAAAGTCAAATCAAGAGTAAGTTCTGTAGAATTGCAACGAAACCCAACTTTTCTTGTTTAGTGTGAGCTGTTATTTCGAGAAGAAAAGGGCCTTCGCTACTGGAATCGCTGTTTGCGGATCTGGTATTTAATTTCACCTGTCATTCAAATTCATTGTATTCATTATTTTTCTTCATTACAGGCATCGGTAGTGCAGTGTTGGCGCCATTGATCGGATGGTTAGTCCAATACTTCGGTTGGAAGGGAGCGATGCTTATCGTTTCGGGTCTGACTCTAAATTGTTGTGTTTTTGGAGCCCTATTCCGACCATTGGATGATAATTACGACGACTGTGATGATAACGAAGTGACAAAACCTCTTAAAGATGATCCCGTTCCTCCGATTCCTGCCGTTCCTCTCTCTAAATCAGAAACATTTAAATTGAAGCAAATGTTGGAAATAAATGTGACGACAAGTATAGAAGAAGAGGACGAAGAAGTGGACAAAGAGTTCACAGAGGAGGACAACAGTCTGAAGAACGGCTGTATAAGTCTCGCCAATAATCTTAATGAAGCGGTCGATGAGATGAAACGGCCGGTTATGAACAGACACTCATTTTCCGTACACAAAGTCAATGAAAGCCAAAATAGCGATACTTTTAGTAATGGTTTTATACAAAACGCCACGAGTTTGGGATCAGTTCAGGTCTCCAATCCTGATCCCTACGTCATGAAGGACGGAGAGAGGAGGAGGTCCTGTTCCCTGTCTCCGGGCATTCTGTACCGAAAGGACATTTTCTACAGCGGAAGTCTACTAAACATTCCGCACTACAAATCCAATCCCGATCTGAGTCAAGCGTCCAAAAAGAAGGCCCAAAACCAGTGTTTTCTGTTTCGATGTCTGCACTGTTCGCAAGAGATGATCGACACGTTCAGTGAAATGCTTGACTTCACTCTTCTGCGCTCCACTGTATTCCTCATATTCGCCATTTCCAACTTCCTAACCAGTATTGGCTTCTTTGTTCCGCACATTTATATTAAGGTTTGTTGAGTTAATCAAATCAAAGCAAACTATTTTATCCGACTTTTCATACAATAAGGACCGAGTCGTTGGTCTGGGCATAGCCTCATCATCTGAAGCCGAAGTCTTCATAATGATAATGGGCATAGCCAGCACAATTGGACGCCTGGTCTTTGGCTATCTCTCTGATCATTCGTTTGTTAACCGACTCTGGCTGTATAGCGCCAGTCTTACAGTTTGTGGCATTGTTACCATGTTCAGTTCGTTCGCCCGTTCCTACTCGCTTATGGTAGTCTATTGCACAGCGTTTGGCATTTCCTGCGGTATTATTCGATTCACACAATTATTATAATAATTTATAATACAATTAATCGTATGTTTAGGAACTTATGTGAGCCTAACGTCAGTAATAATCGTCGATCTGTTGGGTATCGAAAAGCTGACCAACGCTTTTGGGATTCTCCTGCTCTTCCAAGGCGTCGCCTCTTTCATCGGACCTCCAATTATTGGTATTAATATTTATTTATTAAAACTCTTAGTATTATATCTAAAATATGTGCAACCATTCAAAGGCTGGCTCTACGATATATCTGGTTCCTACGACCCAGGATTCTATGTCGCAGGTCATATAAAATTCTTTATTGAAATTTTAATTATTTATATGTCTTATAATTTGGAGTATATGTTGAACTCATCCATCATTTCTACTGAAATAATCTAACATTGAATTCGCTTTTATACTAAAATCTATTGTTATTTGTGTTTTACTTGAGTTTAAACGAGAAATCCTTAACCCTATCCGTAGTCCTCAAACCGATTCTTAAAATAGATTATTCTTTATCTTAATATTCAAATGGCATTGCTTTCAGAAATAATGAACTCTTTTAACATTCGGTTATTTTCTTCACAAATGAATTTCCCTTTAGCTTAAAAATGATCCTCAAATTTAAAATAGTTTTTGAGATAATTTTAAAATTATTTCTGACTACAGATTAAAAATAAATTATATATTTTCTAATTCTGTTGGCAAGCATTGAGTAATCTTAAGGAAAAAATAAATTATAAAATTTGAAAATGCATTGAAAATTATAGCTTAATTTGTATATCATTTAGTCATCAAAATTAATTGAATTTTTCGGCGAATTCTGTTATAAAGAAAAAGTCATTTGAAAATCATAAAAGTCAACAGTTCTGGAAATTCTTTCTAAATAGTCCTGTTCAATTTAATCACTTATTTTCTTAAACTGATTAATTGAATCAACTAATTAACTGGATTTTACATATCAGAGCAGTTTTGCAAATGTTATTCAATGCCATTCTGTTTTCGCGAAACTAATTGAATATTTGTTGAAAATTAATTTTAGAATAATATTGAATCAAAAAGTGTTTATTGTTTTTTACAAACTTTGGCAACGATTTGCCATTCCTTTACATAATGTACTGGAAATAGGAATTTCATCACTCATTTGTTCGGATGATTTCAATCTCAGACTTATTTAGAACTTATATAAGATTTATATAATATTAATATAATATAAAAACTGAATAACATATTACGAAACAAATTATATTTCATTTCGTTGAATGAAATTATTTTTGCAAATATTTGTTTTTATTAAATCAAACTTAATGTCAATTTGTCCGCACAGGCTGTATGATCGCGATCAGTGGAATTATGTTATATTTCATCGCTTTCGCTAAATATTTCAAGTCTCTGAAGAAAAACTTTTCACTTTAAATATACATTTGTTTCATATGATATTAAGTAAGAAATTCCAAAAATACTTACTGTTATTCAAAACTAAAGTATTATTTTCAGCACAATATTTGAAAACATCGGAAACAAATTTTGTAACATTTCATCGAATCAATGCAAATATTATTCAGACGGATAAACAAATTTATGATATTTTAATCTAGGTCCCATTTGATTTTATCACTATATAAGTTGTTAATATTAAACCAGACTTTTATTTAATACTAATTTTAATCAAAATATTTATATCGAAAAACTTTTTGCGTATATGAAAATCATTGCCTTATTTACTAAATATTTATAAATTATTAATCATTACTAAAGATATTATGTATTATATTATAACTTATAAAATAATTTGTTGTCAAATACATAGAATTTTTAATTATTAGAAAATGTTATTGTTTTACACACAAAAAGATTTGTTAAAATTCGTGACTTTTATTAGTCGGAAGGAAACTAAAAATTTTAAATTCAAAACATTCGGAAATATATTGTCATTTAATCTCTGAATTTGTTGTTAAGTTTAGTAGAGATGATATCAAATGATATGATAGACAGCTTTCACTTCAAATATCAATTCAGTAGACTTTAATAGTTATTAAAATTGCATTATTTTATTGTATTTTCATTAAGAAATTCTAAATTAAAACAATTGAATCACAAAGTATTGCCATTCAATCAATCATTCAATGAGTATTCAATTGTCTAACATTAAAGATTGTGCTAATTGGTGTCGGGGCAAATTAATACTGATGAGCATTCAGTCTGAAACTTCATAGGTGTAGGGTTAATACTGATCAAAATTGACCAGAGCAGTTCAAATTTCTGTGATTACATTTTGATGAGAATCCACCAGTAAATCACTGCAAACAAACAGAAACCTAATGGAAATATGACCCGCGATATGCGATCTATTCTTTTAAATACAAGAACTTCGGGGTTATATTCACTGTCCAGACTTGAAATGCTCTGTCGATCGAAATTGCTTTTAATGATTGACTGAGAATTGATTGCATTTTCTTTATATTCATTATAACTCCAGTCAAAGTCAATCCCATAATTGGGCTTAAGGCCAATGTGTGCCTCTGACTGCTCATCCTCTCTATACGGCATTCTATTCTGGATTATATTAAGCAGGTAATCATTATATCCCGGTACCTTTAAATAAAGTGAGTCAAAATTGTTTAAACTTTGAATAAATTGAATTATTTTAATTGCAAACCAATGGATATTGAGGTGAAGTGAAATATGCATACGATTCCAGTTTCACTGAACAATTCGTGTTTTGCATTTGTTTTTGTTTTGCCGATAGTTCTGATTCGTGTTCTTCATTGTGTTCCTCATTCTGTTCCTCAATGTGTTCCTTAACATGTTTTTCATAAATACTTTCGAGATATTTAACAATTGTGTACTCAACGAGTGAACCGAAAATACATATTAAACAACCCTTTAGTGAAAAAATGTGTACAGTATTCAGATTTGGAAATATTTATGAAGTCATACCAACATCCAAATATCGATTACCTGGGTGGAAGCATTATAATGCATTAATAATGTGAACAATGATGAAGGTGTCAGGGTCTTATTCAATCATAGACTATAAATAAGTTAGATTTCTTACAGTTATATATGAAAGTCGGGGTAATTCCTGCCGAACACTGACGAACTGCACACTGATAGCAAGCACACTCATTATACATAGTGTTACTCGACCTGGAATTGCATCCAATGAAGTCCTGGAATCGTTTTACAAAAATTCAACAATAATTTCATTGAAATAAAAGTAAAATACGAACCAAAATGAAAGCCAACTCAAGCCTACGCTAAGAAGACTCGGAAAATAGACCTGCGATACTTTGTTGATAAGCTGGCGTTGGAATGTGAAAGTAGCTTGCACAACCGAAAAATTACCTGATTATTGAATAATGACTGAAATTACAAGATATAAGTTAATTGATCGGAACAGACCCTCAAAAGTGTATGTATTGGTCGAATGACTGTCCACTTGCAAGTAGTGCTGCAATAGTTTCAAATCGGGGTTCAGAGGCGTCGCATCATTGCTATCCCATTTGTATATTATTTTTTTCAAGTTATGAGAATCTAATTCATTAATAAACTTCTTTACTATCGATTGAATTCATTTCACTGAATATATTGAGAACATTAGAGAACTTACAACTTCTAAAATTCAGCAAGCATGCAAATTTTTCTTTGGGGTAAGCGTGGAAGTCCATGGGACAGCTCACTGTCGTTGATATTCTGTCAATTCATTATTTTTTACTTTTACTTCATTTAAATAATAGACTCCAATATTCGCTTTCAATTGCAATCAATACTGTATATCAGTTTTGCTTTAATGCACAAGAAATTCAATTTTTTGGTCACCTACTCCTCAGGAGATTCTAAGCTGGACAACTTTCTTGAGGCCTGTGCCCACCCCTGTTTATTTGTGCAGGTATATTGCAATTGAAAGCGAATGCCTGGTGAATCTAAACTCTGTACTTAATAATGAGTTCCATAGAACAGATTCCGATTTCAATATAATTTTTAATTCTCAATACTCTTGTGTCAACACTTGCCGATGGCTTTCGCTCTTTCTTTGCGTTTGTCAGTACTGTCTGTTTATATAGATTTATGCATTCATTCAAAAAAGTTACTAATAATGAAATTATTATTAATTTACTGTAAATTCATTTTTCTCTATTTGACTATTTTTTATGAAAGTTAAGTTAAAATTAAAAACTATATACGTCTGGAATCCAAAACAGCGCTAAATCTTCTTTAGTAATGACTGCTGTGACTGAAATCCAATTCAATTCAATTCATTATATGTTTATTCATTAAAATAATAAATCCAATCAAAGACTGCGACAAACCTTCACTTGAGTTCAAATTGATGTTTCCTTTCCTCAAGACTTCCAAATATGGTTCGCAAAATTCTTTTGTAACATTCCACTGATGTTTAAGGTAATAGTCCAGTTGGAAGTCCTTTTTGGGAACAGTGTATCCAAATATTGAATGCGAATCATTATTTTTCTAAACTAACCATATCTTTGTCGTTAATAGAACTGATGTCATCCGTGTATAAGACCAGCGAAACCATCAATACTTCACCTTTGAGTTAATGAGAATCAGAATTAAACAAATAACCAAGGTTAGGTGAAAGTTAACATTAGTTTTATATACTGTAGATTTCTATTTGAAAGACTGAAAATCTGAAGATTAGAACGATATTTGACAAACGTTTGGGATTTTTAGGACAATATTGACTATATTTTGTTCAAAACTCTGCAGATTTAGCCCAACATTATCTGTCTCTGACTTTATTAAGTGAATTAAACAAATAATTAAAAAGATTGAGAATTAGTAATACGTGGGTCACCTTCAGTCTTAGGAATAACTGCAGTCTCGGTAGAAGTGCACCCAATGTTTAAATAGATTAATATCAAACTCAATATTAATTGAATCGAGGCATTCATTTTTATTAATAAAAGTTATTATAAAGTCATAAACTGGTGATTCGGATGAATATAGAGTTTGAAATAATTGTTGACTTATTTTTTCAAATCAGAGTCTAGTAAAAAAAATGTTGAATTAAATAAAATAATAATTAAAATATTGATTATTTTCACAAATATTTATGAAATCGAAGTTATTCCACATTATATTTGGCATTCAATCAAAACATCTGAAACAAATCGCAGAAATATTCTGTACATTATATGAAAAATATATAAATTACAAAATTATTTCTTTATTGAAGTGTTTCACGCAATCAAATAGAAATTCCGATTTTTGCATGAAATATAAGAATTAATAATCCATTTAATGTAAGTTATGCTAAGACTATACAAAAGTTCATGTACTGTAATAACAACAAAAGAATTGATTTTTATATTATTTCTTGAATGCACTTTAGCTAAACTGAATCTGACTTACAGTACATTTGTCGACAAACATAGCATAACTTTATTTTAAACTTATCAATGAATATAAATACTCTCACAAATCAATAACCATTTCATAGATAATTATTTCTTTTAGAATTCGTTAAACTCAAGCAATTGCTTAGTGGGCACCCTGGCTCTTTTTCATATAACTTATTACTTCTATTTAAATTAATTAATCAAGTACAGTTAAGTTCTTGGTTCAACTAATCGTCGTATTTCTGTCTGTTCCACTCAATCTGTTCCCTCACTTGATGTAAGAGCAGTGCAAAGTGAACAGAGATATACGGCCTGTACTTCTGGATTGTTTGAACAGAGGTTGTAACGGATTAAGGGGGTGGGGGCAGACAGATAGACGACTGGTAGTTGAAGTTTAATCTAGAACATAACTACATCTCACATGCTATTCAGGCTAATCTTTTTCTGTAAAAATCTAAAGCAAAACCACTTAAAATGACATCATTTTTGATCAATTTTATTGAGACGATTAAAATTCTAAAAGGTCCAATGCCATCCTACTGATTTTTAAATAGAATACGTAGATCATTAATTCTCTAAACTTAACTGTCAATAAACTATGATTTCTGGTCCAAGAAATAAAAAGCTATTGATTCTGTAATAGATTTGAACGAATTGCCAATAGATGTCAGACGTCTGACCTTTTTCTAAATGTGCAGACATTTGAGTGAAGTTTTATTTGAATTAAAATAATTAAAAAAAAGTTACAACACTTCAAAAATCTGATGATTTAAAGGCTTACAGTAATAGTCTGACAGTAATCAATGCAAAATTTACGATTTTTTATCGACAAATTGTCAGAAAATAACAAAATTCTGAGAAATCTAACATAATTGGCCTCGACTGTAACCAGTGCTGTAAACGTCTTTTTTCTATTGAGAGCTACATTATGTGAATAATTATTTAATTGTAATCTTTTTATATATCAAAATTCAAAAGATTTAAATCAAAGCCAAACCGAAAATCACTGTCAATGAGAAAAATATTTATATAAATGAACTATAGATAACATCAATTAACCCGTATATCAATACGTATCGGTTATTATGTATATATCGGTAATCAATACTAGTTTTTGTAAAAAATTATATTAATTACTGATTGACTATAAAACTGACATTTCATCTATGATTGAGTTTAAAACATTTAAATTGAAAAATATTTAATCAGTGATAGAAAAAAAAATAGTTGAATGAAATAAAGTTGAATATCGTTTGAAGTTATTTAATCTGTTTTCTTAGACAATTGAAAAATAATATTTTAATGTTCGGAATAATCTTTTTATTCGTTGGATAAATATTCTTAACGTCGAATAGTATGTGGAAAATGCTTTGAATGCTTTGTCGGTAACTTAAATATTTATCGCTATATTAATTAGATATTGATTTTAAAATGGGTTTTGTCTGGAAATAGCCTCAAAAGATATTTTATACAGTATATAATTCTGCATGAGCATTGAACAGTGAACAGTGCAGATTCTGCTGTAGAGCATAGAGCGGTACAGTTCCATGAATTCCGGCATTAGTCAGTCGTCTGCAGTTCAGACTCCAATCCATTGATTTATAGTTTAATTTCATTAAAACCCAATCTTTTTTAGGTCTGATAAGTGTCAGAACGTTTGCCACAAACAGGTGATGCCTATTGTCTCCTATTGTTTCTGTCTTCAAAAACGATGATTAATTGTTTTGGTCTGTTTCTGCACATGTATGCACTGTATATACGTTTGTGTGTTTGCGCGCAAATCTAGTATAATGTAGTTTTTTATCAAAGCATTTGGCTCATTGCCGCCCCTAATACTTTAGGTGACTTAACTCGTGGCCCAGGCTAATTTTTTATTGTCAGCATAATTGTATGATTTGTTACAATAGAAGGGCTCAACTAATTCTACTTTGGCTGTAGAGTCTGATTAACAAATTCATATCGCATTCAATTTAGTGCAGATAAGAGCTAAACAATACTTGACTTTCATTCGACACAAAATTCATTATTGTTTTTCATTTCATTTCTTAGATTTTTATTTGATTTCTAATTCAAAATAAAACTATTAATTCTTAAAAAAACAATTAATAAGGTTTGGAAATCATAGGAGAGATAAGCCCTTTAGTTATGGCTTGGATTCAATTTTGATACGATATCCGCTTGAGTGCTAATACTCGCTGTTCTTTCATCGATCATTCATATTGACAGTTAACGCGATGCACTCAATTGTGGCCCTGATAATTATAATGGCAATCAAAGTACTCCTATTGCGAGATATATACTCTAACTCCGAGTCTACACTAACTGTGCTATGCCTTTCCAATCTCTGGTAATTACAAGTGACCACTAAATAATTTTTTAGAGGAAGTCCAATGATGTGAACACAAACTAAACAAAACAAAAACGAATTATTATTTATTAAATTTGAAGTAAAGAAACAAATGATAAGAGAAGGAGAAAAGAAAAGAAGAAAATATAAAGAAATGGAAAAACAATTCATTTAATAACAATTTTTTTTGAAAATCTTTAACACAAACTATTGGATGAGATTCCGAGGCAGAGACCAAATGCTGAGCATATAATGCTATGGTATGTAAGTATGTCTGGAGTGCAGACCAGAGGAGAGCACAAGCAGGAGAACATAGTCTGTGTATCCCAGGCTATCCCAGGTATGGCCAGAGATATACGAATTGAGAGAATTGATGGTTTGGTTTGTGTTTTAACAAAATTACTTTTTTATATGTGCTGTTTGTTTCTTCATATACCAGATCTAATGGAAAGGCATAGCAGAGCTAATTCATGTACTGTTGAAATGTGGAGACGAAGACGAGCCCATTGATTATAGGCTGTCATATCATTGATGAGCCAACAGAGCCAACAGAGAAGGTCACGACTTCATACTTCAATTGCTGCTCTAATCGAGACTTTTAGCACAAAGTAATTTCAGGTGCAATACTGCAATACTGACTCCACTCCAAATTCATTACCATTTCCTTAGCCAACAGTTCATTCAATTTAATGGCAATTATTTTTTGTTTTCGTTTAATAAAAAACTTTTTTTTAAATCAATTTTTTTTATATCAAATCATTTTTTTCGATTCTATTTCTCGAAATCAATCGTTAAACTGAAAGTGAAGTCAAGTTTCACTCAAAAGTTAAGACTAAACTCTAATTCTAACGTTTGAAGCGAAGGTAAAAACTATGGAAAGGAAGCAAAAAATCTTATTTGTCTAATCTCTACCGTAAAAGTGAATTTGAGAAAATTATAGCTCAAAAGTAAGCAAAAAGTTTGCGGGTGGAACTATTATGGGGAGGACCTGCCAGTGCAGTCTTCTAAAAACAGTAATTTCCAGTAATTTCGGGTTTATTGTCTATAGCACAGTCATAGCACAGTCAGCACAGTCATGGGCACCATTCCCTATGTTTGTCCTTTTGCTTACTTATTATTTTAAATTTCTTAAAGTTCTCTTTCGGTTATTGTTTTCATCAGAAATAATAATATTCTTATAATAATAATATACTGTTTCTAATGAAAACTGGTTTTGAAATTCACTTTAAATTATAAAAATATATTTCTTCCGAATTTGAATTTTGAATTGGATTTATACGAAAAAAAAGTTATATTTGATTTCAATGTTTTATATATTTTAATACGATTTCGCAATTTTATGATCGAATTCCCGCAAAGTTCTGATAAATTTTAAAATAAATCTAATTTTGATAGAAATCCAATAAAAGTTACGTAAACTTGAATTTGAATGCAAACAAACATTTCGTATGCATTTCCGTCTTTGATCAGTCACTTTAAATGAGATCAACCAGAATATATCCAAGCTCATTTAATCCTTCCTCAATAAGTTCTCATAGATGCTTATGAATGCGGTGAATGACCAGCAATACCGTAGAAGTTGGAAGAGCCTGGTCATCTCTGATCATTTATGTGATTATGCAAACCTTTATATAAGGCTTTGAATACTTGTTATAAAATAGTAAAAAACAAATTAAAATTTATGGCTATTCTAGCAGTTTATGACTATAAGAGCGGATATTATATTTCAGTCCATAAATGAATCATTCGATCGAATTATATAATTGAAAACAAATAAATGCATAAAAAAGACCTGTCTCATTACACAATAATTTCAATGTACAGTGTGCTTCAAGGTACAATTGTGTAAAATATATGTCTTATCAAAAAAATCGGTAATTTTTTAGAAGAAATATAAAAAATAAATATAAAGTCATTGAAATGATTGCAAAATCATATTGTTTCGCATAACCCATAAAGTTATTTCATTTGCAAAATAAAAATACCCCATTTCCGCGCAAATATGTGAATGATATTAAGCAATATGAGACAATTTCAAAAAGCTATTGCCGTTTCCGACATGCCGATATAAAACGATTTATTATAAATCTATATATATTTAAACTTGATAATTTATACTCAAATATTAAAACAGAAACTCATCAAAAATTAAATTAAGATTTTCAATATTATTTTTGTTGTAAACTAAAAAATAATTTTTTTACCTCCTCTTTCATTTCATATATAACATGTGACATTACATATATGTCAACGTAACATCTCAATACAGCTCACTCCCCGAGAAAAAGAAGTGATACCTAGGTCAGAGAGAATGGTCTAAATTATGCGTGGAGGTACGAGAAAGTATTTAAGGAAGGGCTATATTAGTATTGGAGAAGATCTATATTGGAGATGATGGTCTATATTAGTAGTGATAGAAGTGGTAGAATTAACATTATCAGGGATATTTACATCTACATTTTTTGATTTATTAAATAATACTAATTAGTAAATAAATTATTTAGAGATAAGAATTAAGTTATAAATGCGATCCTTGTCCTTTAATTTCTTTAACTTATTTTATGTATTCGAGGATAATTAAAATTTGTCTTGTTTATTTCTTTCTAGAACAACATACAAATCTTTTGCGCGCAAATACGGTAATAAATTTAGTTTTCATTTAGATATTTAATAATTTTATTATATTTGTATTATATTTATTAAGAAAATGAAAGTTTATTTTCGAATATTTTGATATTTAAATATTGAAAAAATTATAGCATTGGATAAATTTTAATCAAATATGAAAAAATTGTCTATCAATAATTTATTTTGAATTTTAATTGAATCAGAGTCAATTTGAATGCTGAAATTCAACCATAAATATTGTTATTTAAGGTCCAAATTGTAGTTTTGCTTAATTTCTTTAATAATTGCAAAATTATTTTCTTAATACTAGTGTTGAAACTTTGCAGAAAAGAACTAAAAAAATGATAAATTATAGGAAAACCAGTTTTACATAAAAAATGAAATACTAGTAAAACGTCTTTACTATAAAAAAAATTCGATATTTTTTATGGAAAATATATGTATTTCCAGAAGAAAACACATTTGGACTTAAAGTGAATAAACATTGGTATAAATTGTAAACTATTATACAATACTTAAGTTTATAATTAATTGAAGCAAAGAATAAATATTTAAACATTTTCGCTGTTTTTAACACTATCTGTATTGAAGTGAGAATTATGTTTTGAAACATAAGTTGCAATTATTCTCACATTCATTAGTGGCAATAGATTGGGAATATTGATGTTTCAATTATGATAATACAATCGCATATTTGATGTAAAGCCACCGGAGTTTGCATTTCTGACACAATTCTAATTTATTCGATTAGTTCTTAAATAACCTTTTGATAACTCAATAAACAATTCAAAAGAATTATTTATAAATGGACTTTGAATTCAAGTATTATATAAGTTAACCAATTTGTGATCACAGTCTCAGTCAGTGCAGTGAAGAATAAATATTTTGAGTGAAATCTCAAACAAGTCTCTTATGGAATAACTGATAGCTTTTATCAACTTTTCTAACGTGAAAACCGAAATAAGTTTACATAAAATTTCATATTTTTCTCTCTCTTAAGAGTAATGAGATTTTCAAAAGTAATTAAATTGTTAAGAGAGAGGAGAGAGGAGAGGAGAGGAGAGAGAGAGAGAGAGAGAGAGAGAGAGAGAGAGAGAGAGAGAGAGAGAGACGAGTCGGCAAGAAAAGGAAGAAAATATTTATCTATATATTGGTTGAAACGCTATAACTTATAAAGAGAAATATGTAACTAATAAGCAGAGACTGGTTGCCGGACTGGCAGGACTGGCAGGACTGGTAAGCAAATTAGAATATAATTTATATATAAGATGCAAATGAAATCATAACTCCGTGAACTTTCCATCCCTTAAAAATTGTTTAGCAATTCATAGTCTCCTCCTCTCAGATATTGGATTAGAACTGAAACGGCTCTGCAATCGCCTACAAGTCATTGAAATCTTATAACTTATATAAAGTTGCGCTGACTTTGATTAATGATCCGCTCATCTGAATTGGTTATCGATACAGATTCGCATGTTTTCCAGTTTTACTTATTTTTTGAATTAACTGTTTATGAATTTTAAACTCTTTTTAATTAATGAGGTCTTGAAATCATTATATAATAATTTGATTTTTATTTTAATTTATTTCAATTCTTTGATGGATTTCATTAAGTTTTTGCTTAATTCCGATCAAGACTTTAAAAAGTTTTAAATCTTGAATTTAATTAACTGAGCAAGACATATTATAGACATTGAGACTTATTAAAAAATTAGAATATCATCCAATGGTTAGCTAATTCTGTGACAATTTATTATATTTTATTTTATCCTTTTATTTATCAAAAAAATATATAAAACAAAAATCAAAACAAATGATTAAAACTAATAATAAAATTATTTCAAATATTAACTTTCAAAGTGGAGTCTCTATCTGTACGAGAAAATTGTTCACAAAATATTGATATTTCTATATACTGTATAAGACATTATAATTATTTAATATAAATAATGTAAATAATATAATATAATATAAATGATTACTCGATTAAAATTGAATGCGAATACAGTATATACTGTACACCGAATTGGTCTACAAAAACCGATTTAATTTGTTTACAGTATTGCACACAAAAATGAGTCAATTTATTCACTCATTCATCAGAATTATAAATTTTACATAAAATTAGATTAAAAGCACAGTTGGCTCAGAGGAAGAATTTTCGATTAATAGCGATAGAGACAGTTTAAAGGCTATAATAGTATTTAAGCTGTATTTTATATAATTGGATAAACAGGACTATATTTACTGGACTTTTATGATCTTATTTAAGACCTGAAATCAAAAGAATTCATGTTATTTACGATTTTGTGTTTCATTTAGTGCTACGGATGTGCTGGTTGTGCTGCTTGGGCTGCTTGGGCACCACGCAGTCTAGTATACAATCCTAGTATTTACTACAGTATTGGCACAAAATCTGAGTTCGAGTTATTCATTCTTTTCTTAAAACTGAATAACTTATCCTTTTTTGTAGGAAAACCCATTAAGACTAAGAAATTTTTCATTTCAACCGAATTCCCTACAGAGAGGACAGAGAGAGCAAGAAATATACTTTTACTGATTCAGAACTGCAGGCAAAGACAACCACTCCTACAGCCAGTGCCTCAATCGACGGAATTGTCCTTCGGAGCGATACAGCGCTCGAACTGTGGAACTGTAATACTTTATATTATTGACAACACCGGTGAACAATAGGTATGGTAGGTATGGAAGAGGGAAAGAGGCAAAACAAGCCATGCAATGACCTCAAGGCATAACCTCCTCTGCCTGTGCTCTGTGTGTGTGTGTCAGACAACGCAGATTTCACGGTCAGGCGAATGGACTGATATAATGGTCAGCAGAGAAGGACATATGTGTCCAAAGGTTCTGCAATGACCTCCCGTTCAGCCGATCTGTCCATTCAATAGAATCAGTGTTAATGATCGTACAGTTGTGTTCATACGAGTGCTGCCAACGAATTAATGTCTGTTCGCCTGCAATACATATTTGTTGTGATGGCAGTACTGCTCTCCTTAACGACCCGCGTAGTCCTGAGTCCAACTATATTCACACAGGTGTAGGTCATTCCCTGCTGTTGGGGAGGACAGACCGACTTCCAAGCTGTCACTCACGATCACACCGGGACCATCACATTTTGCCTCAATAACCAGAGCTACCGGGTCTTAACCATTGCACGTCTTGGTTATAAAGGATCTCCCGCTGGTCTACCTGTGCTTCGAATTTCACAAAAATATCTCCTTTTTCCTCAACATTATGTTTGGCTCAAAGGAGAGCAGCAAAGGTAGAGAGAGAGAGAGAGAGAGAGAGAGAGAGAGAGAGAGAGAGAGAGAGAGAGAGAGAGAGAGAGAGAGAGAGCACAGAGTGTAGTAAATAGTTGTGTATTTCGTATAGAGTTTAATATTTGCGACACAACTGCTAACTCAGTTGATGGCCAAACCAACAGGAATTCCAAGGAGTGGTCCGAAGCTTACAGTAAACGAGGAATAGTATATCGGATTGAATTTTGGGGTTGTTTTGCAATTAATGAAATTTCTTAACACTTTATCTTAATTGAACGGCAAAAGCATATATTGATTGTAAATATGTTTAAAATCCAATATAAACCGTGAGTTGTGTTCAGTGTTTATGGTCTTTATAAATGATGAATAGTTGAGGTAAGTTATGGAGCAAAAGGTTATACAAGAGGTTCGTCGAGGCCTTCCCCTCATATGCATAGATGAGAATCTAATGAAGTGAATGAATTGGAAATTGTAATTAGTTTTACTCTTGAGGGAGAGTATACCTGTGCAGTATACAGAGTATGCCTATGCCTATGCCTTATGCCTGAGTCAAACTTTCATTTATATTCTGGTGACCCCTCCCCTCCTCCTCAAGACTTTGAGGTGATTCTTAACAATGGATAATGAAGATACCAATGTTTGTTATGAGCAGCTATTATATGGATACCATTCTATACTAATGTAATAAATATGAAAACATATAGACTTAGTCTAAGACCACAATTCATGTTATGATTATATTATGTGTTTTCTCTTCACTTCTCTTATGTTTATCAAGAATTTATCCTTTTTAGTGCTCACGAGAATAAAGTCTTTTATTAAATAACTTATACTTTCAATGAAATGAATGGACACGTGAGGAAAGGCAATAGTGAGCAATAGTGCTTCCATTCAAAACTTCTTTCCTCCGAATTCAGTAGCTTTTACTGTACTTGCACTACACTATACAGTATTACTATTACTAACTTAAATCTACTCTTCCCTTCTCTATCCACTCACTCCTGTGCCACACAGTTACTGCTGCAGTGCTGTAGTAAACAATCAATTGTACAAAAAGTTTTATTCCATAGAAAGAGAGAGAAAATTAAATTCATTTTCTTTACTGCAAACCATAAATGAGAGTCAAGACTGCAGTTCAGTATAAGAGTCTCATAGCGTACACGACGTTTATATTTGCTGTATCTTTAGTTCAGATCATATAAAGAATAAGCAGTTAGTTGTACCAGAATAGACATTGTCTGGTCTGATACCAATCCCAATATCTCACAAATATAGGGTTCAAATGAATTTTATTGATTATAAATGCCTTCAAAAGAGGCGAATGTTTTTTTCGTCGAACACAAACCAACTGTAAAATCAATTATTTATTTTCTAATAAACTCTTTGCGAAAAATAATATCCAAAAAAAAACGAGAGAATCTGAGGGAAGAATGTCTGTGAATAAAATTATGCTTATTTGAAGTGACACTTTTCAGTGGATCACTTCAGGCATGATATACTCTGTACTTTCTTTCATTCTGTTGGCATACCTACTAATTCCGAGCACAGGTCTGCGCGCATACGCTTTTTTGTCGATCTTTATCTCTGAACAAAAACAAGTTGTTCTCCACTATCGATAAGAAGCGGTAAAACTTAAAAGCATTGGAAAGAAGTCTTTACTGTCTCTTATCTTCTTTTGTTAGCAGACATACAATTAATATCTGTTTTGAATCTAAGATTTGTCTGTTTTCTAACTATTAGTACAATATTTCGAGTTAAACATTGTTTGGTTTTCTGTGTGCAGTAGATATCCAGAGCCGATATGAAATCTATTTTTGCTAACAGCTCCTTGTCTTGTCATCACATTCTGACACATGCAGGTCCTGTCCATCCGCTTCGGGCACTTTTGATACTTGTTTTTGAATAATTGTCAAAAACTTTTTCAATGAAAAACTGTGTTCAGAGCGATAAAAAAATTTAGTGCATTTTCTTGTATCAGATCGTTGTAAAAGTGAGAGCACAGAGAGCATAGAGAGGCAGAGTAGCTCTGGTTTGCATTATTGGTTGCGGTTAACTTCAATTTATCACTACTTCCAACACTTTATAATCATTTTTCATTTTGGAGTCGCATTGAGGCCAATGATGGACAATCCTTTCTACCAGTGCACTCAAATGTAGTGTTATTGCACACGAAATGGAGCGGTTCATACATTTTCCCCTAAAGAGTAATGCATTTCTTACAAACATAAATATCAGAGACTTTTAATGCTTAATGTTTTCCTGAAGGATATGAGAAAGAGCTCTAACAATAAATATGATATTTCCATAATATCGAGAAAAGAGGCGGTAATGAACTGCAATTATGTGAACTCCATTCCAACATCATTTGTCTTTTGACCTCATCCTTACCAAAGATATCGATTGCAAACATCAATTAAGACAATTGCCTTTGCAGTCAAGCAATAGAATAATAAAATATATATTAAATGCTTTAAATGAAGTGATGCTTAAAATATACGCTTTTTCTAGCAATTCATTGCTTAATAATTCACAAAAAAGAGGAATCAATTAACCCGACTCTCTCTTCATTCATATTCGCGTTTTATAATTAAGAATCGAAAATGAATTCCAACAATAAGTTTCGTTTCATTCGGTTTAAAAGCTTTTTGAGTCCTTCACAAAATCGTTAATTTTTTCGTTTAATTAATTCTATAATAAATTTAATTAATTTATACTTCAGTTCACTTAGACTTTGATACTCACAAGTAGTAATCATATCGATTATGGCATACAATCATTTGAGTGCTAAATAATTAATCCAAACTTTGATCCAATTTTATTCTTTTTATCACTTTCCATGAGTTGATCACCCTTGTCAATATTTCATTATAGAATAAAGGTGAAACAATAATGATTGAGTAAAATATTTTTGGCAAAATTAGACAATTTTATATTGAATACAGTACTTGATTCGACAAAAAGTAATCCTTATTCATTTGAATAGAGAATTCAATTATCTATTAATTCAAAATATTCTAGATAAGCTTGATATATCAAAATTCAAGCGAATGTGCAGAAGACAATTTCCGTGTATATTCTTACCAGAGATAGGTAATGGGTCTGACGACAGGGGGTGGGGTCAGCCACAAATTTTGGACAAGAGGGGTACAATGAAACAATTTTTCCTTCAAAAGCGCCTCTTTTTCGAGTTTTCGCCACCAAATCAAGAAAAAACAGAGGGGGTCAGCATCAGCCAAAATCCTAGGGGGAGTCTATCCCCTCTATGCTCCCCCATTGCCCATCTCTGATTCTTTACATTTGGTTCCGGATAAGCTCCTTTGGAATATTACATTGAGCACAATTGAGGGGAATATGAAGGGAATTCCCTCTCTGACCACTACTTCCCTTATTCTTTGGGTTTTGCATCAAATACTGTTCATTCAATTATCTGTTTGGAACCCAAAGGCATCAAATGGTCGATATGTATGCCTATGTATGCCTTCATTAATGATTCACACTTTGGTTAACTAAAGCCAAAACTAATGAAATCAATTGAATTGAAGTATAAGTTAATAAAACTATTTTTTATGACAAAAATCTGATTATTTATCGATTTCATGGAATATTGGGTTCGAATACTCGTTAATAATTGGAAACTCAATATTATTTGAGGGAAGCTTCAAGTGTTGAATCAATTGTGGCCTCTTGTGCGGCGCACTGGCATCGAGTGCTGCATCATATGCTTCATAATGACATTAATATGATTTTGTTGGAAACATCTTGGATTGCATTGAATGGATTGTACGGATTGTATCATTGAATGGCAAATAATGGTAGCGATGCCACAACAGCTGTTTCCTTCTCAACTCAATACCTCAAAAGAATTTTTCTCTCAATGAGGACATACAGTATAGCATCATATCCTCTCTCACTCTATCCTAACAATAGATTATTCTCAATATAAGGTGCGATCTGTTCAACAATGAGATGGAAATGAGATAAAGTGCGAACTGTTTTCATAAAACTAACATCAAATTAAATAATACACAACTATATCACACAACACAATATGGTTTGGTTCAGAAAAGTAGACATACCCTGGTAGAACACAGGCTAGAAAACCTTATAGACTAGAAAATCTTTAGCACAAAATAAAACTAATTTCTTATTTGAATTTGTTTTATAAACAATAATATATTTATGAACATTAAGAACATAAACATTACTCTGCAAACAAATATTAGGGCAATTGAATCAAAACTATATACCCTTTTTAAGAAAGCAGAAATAAAAATCAAAATATTGATTTGTAATCAAATATTAACTTGAAATCACTTTATTATATCTATATTCAGAAATCATTACAATTGATACTTCGTATCAGGGAGGGGGAGGGGAGGGGAGAGAATAAAAAGCTCGAATTTGTGCTTGATACATCCTTAATGTCAATATAACTAAAGTTGAATTTCAATGCCGATGTTGAATACATACCAATAATTCACTTCAAACCCAAATTATAATCAATTATTAAAGTTCATTAGAAAAAGGGATCACTTCTTCATTAGTGATATTTTTTGCACCCAATCGTCAATACTACAGAGCCTTTTTGATTTATAGTACCCATGGCCATTTATACAGCCAGATGTATGTTGGCCCAGGAATTCATAGATTGTATTATATTTATATTATACTAATAACTGAATATTTTGCTTAAAAACCACTTATTTTCACATTTATATCAAATTTTCTTACAATAGGTTTAATAATTGAATAAAAAAATATTTTCTTCTTAATTATTTGACGGCACACTTGAACTGCTAATATCATGGATAGGATTAACTGTAAAAGTGATTCGGTATGCAATTGAATTAATAAAGTGAAGGGAATTCCAAAAGTCACCGCATAATCGAGTGCCTGTGCAGTGCCAGTGCAGTGCACAACACATACATATTCTATTCATTTTGCTGCGAATCTCTTCTGCATCAATAGATCTCTCTCCCTGTCCTCCCTCCCTCTCCTATTCCCTCTCATTGCCAACTTTTATCTCATTTAAATATGAATATACTGTAGACTACTTATACAGAGCAGAGAAATACTTTTGTGTTGCCAACAGTACGTGGCATACAGTATATGGGCTTATTGTGCATCAGCTAAGATGCACATAGAGAACAGCACTCCACACAACAGTGCACTTCTATGCACACCATTTCCCAACTTTCTCTGCTCTCCTCTCAAACTAAAGTTTCCAACTTTTTTAATAGCATCCAAAATAATAATGCATTCCGTAATGCAATGTAAAGAATAAGAACTATTCTAATAGTATTTTAGTGCTCTTTAGGATATCCGGATACTTATACTTATGCGGCAATATGTAAGCGCCCAACAAAATATGAGTAATAGTGAATTTGAAGTTTCATTTCCAGATCAAGAATACTACCATTTGTTGGCTAAAATTGCATTTTAATGGATGCGAATCACAATTCTGTGGAAAATATGATTTTAAGAATAGAAAGTGTGCTCTTTTAAAACAGCATCAATTATTCAATTTGAACGAGTACATTTTAAATGGAAACGTGCTTGATACAAAAATGAAGTCAAATATAAACATGTGCTCACAATCTAAATATGGATATAAATTTTTTTTGTATTCTTCTTTAGAAAAATTTATGCATTCTTTCAGTAAATATGAATTGAGAATAATATGAGGTTTTTCGGTATATTTGATAATAATTTTGCTTTTTATGCATTGAAGTGCCCATAGATTGCAAAATAAGCAAATATGTGAGAGTTGTATAATCGCAGAAAAATATTGTCTCTTTCGATGATTGAGTCTATGAATAGGTTAGAGTTAGTCTATATTAGTCGGTAATTACTACTCATTTTACATTATATTGATTTTCTGTTATATTGTATGACATAGAAAAAGGGAGACTATTGTGCCCACACCTATAATTTGTAGTCATGTAAACAATTTGTGATATTCACTTACATTAGACTACAGCACTGTTCTGTTCGTACAGATACTGTGCCATACATTATATAAGTTACTGATCTGTAAGTCTTGTTAGCGTTTGGCTTCATTTGCCTAAAGAATCGATGCCTGAGTTTTGGTACTGTTCTTTTGATTGAATACCAGGGCTAACATATGCGCAGGAAATACTGTATATATAGCATAGCATAGCTCACACACACATACATTTATATTTGCAGTACACACACAGTCCCTCCCCTTTCGATTCATGCCATCGGAACAATATTTTCAAACCAAATGTGTCTTTTCCTAAAAACACGAGTTTTCCCGACGACTCACTGTAATTGTGAAAATTGACGTAAAGCTAACTGTCATCCACTCTGTATGCTATCTCTACCGCATAAAACACATAATAATAAGTTCTCTAAACATAACAATCGACTTATTCTTCAAACACAATAATAGAGAACTTATGAAACAAAACAGAATTTCACTTCAGATACAAATACTTTTCATTGAAATAAATACACAAAAAAAGAAACAGAAATTGAAAATAAGACTAAACTCATAGTCAGATCTGTGTAAATAATGTTTATCCGAATGATTATTGATGTGATTCTGGTGAATATGATGATATTGTGAGCTCTGATCCATTCACACTAAAGGCCTTTTCAATTGACTCTCTTATAGAGTAGAGTATAAACTGCTTTGATATACAGAACTGGTGTATAGACTGCTCTCGTGTATTGTAAAATATAATATACAGTATCTGCTGTACAAACCATTCTATAGCACTGTATTGTATATTATATTGAATTATATTTGAGGTAAAAAAGAGTGAAATAGAGTCCAAACAGTCTGCCATTGTATACGATTAACATTAGAGCCTCTTTTTAGAGAAGCTTAGAATGAAAATTGAATGAATGAACGCTTTTCTACCATTTTATAACATATAAAAGCCATTGTGACGCTTATGTCTGTCCTTTTATTTATTGTAGCCGCTATACCAACCCTACCAACTACACCAACTATACCATCTACAGTGTGCCCTACTCTGCCAGCCATACACCACTAGCTCACTGGCATTGGCTTTTTTACAGTACTAGAGTATAATAAAAGATTGTGTGATAATTAAGCTTATTTTATTCGAGCTTCACATAAATATAAAAGCAGGCTAGATTTTAACATCTCCTCAGTCTCTGCTCTTCTTTCACTTTCATTCACATCAAATATATCGTTCATTCAGTCACTTCACATCAGTTTTGCTATTTTTTTAAGTTTAATGTTTTTCTCAAAAGAAATTTTGAATCAGTTTTGCCTTTTATACGAAACACAACTTTTTATATGTTTGTGAATAATATGAAGAACTCTGATATGAATTCTGTTCAATTGAATGAATGTTAATACTAAATATGGAATTCAGTGCTATCATCGATGAATCAAATATAAATACAATTAAACACAAATAAGTATTTGTCTAAAAAGCACTCAAATATCTAAATACGCCTATAATTGGATTTAATAATCAAGTAATACGTCGGGCCGTATGTTATTACTTATTGTTATATTATTGTGATTACGGGTAAGAATAAATAGTTTGCTATGTTATACAAGACTAAAATTATTTTTTCATTGAAAGAAATAAAACTTTGAAAACTAATATATAATTAATTCTAAAATAAATCAAAAGCCAATTGTGCTTTCAATTACATTTGTCTCTAAACTATAATTTTTTTTATATAAGAATATATTATTATTTTATTATAAATCTATTTTTCTTTATTAAATTTCATTCATTCAATATTAATAATCATATAATTATTTTTTCATAACTTATTTTAATTTTTTGTCTTTCATAGACAGCTATCATCTAAAGGGGGCTAAAGAGGCCACAGAACTGTTAGTTCCTCAACAGAGCTAAAGGGACTGAAACCGAGAATTTTGGCGACACTATAATCAATGATATAATAACAAAAGGAAACAATTTTTCAAACTTATAGCCATTTCTTAAGCCAATGTCAAACATTTATTTCTGTGAAATGATTCGTTCATTTATGCGATAATTCTTTTGATTCTGTGCCAGAGAACAGGCAGAACAGGCAGAACAGACCAACGCAGACAATACCGGCTTTTAAATGCTTCTGAAGTTTTGCCAAATTATTATTTTCTCTGAAAAAGAATTATTACTGAAGTTATTAATCAATTTTTTTCGTATAAAACTTTAGACCAGAAAAAAAGTAAGTGATTTTTGCGATTAAATTGCATAATAAAAACATAAGCAATGAATATATATCTAAAGCGATATCTGTTTTTGTGTGTCGATTGTGATGATTGGTTGTGATATATTTGATCTTTTCATTGATCTTTAATTGAATGTATGGAAAAGTAGAGCCATTACTGTTCGCCAAAACAAGGGAAAGGCGTTTTAGTACAGCCTCTTCTTTTAGTTACACTTTTATATTGAAGTAAATTTTTATTACGATTATAATTATGATTGTGATGCTGTTGATGGCAGTTGAATGGAGCGAATGAATCGGGTGCGGAGGCCAGCGTCGGGTGGAGTGCATGCCTTCATTTCAATTCATATATTCTATCGCATTATTTCATCGGTTTTTCAGAATTTTTTTCTTCGCAAAACTCGCCCAAACATTGAAAATAAAAATATTTGACCCCAACATCCACTATATTTAGGGCTTCAGGAATTTAATGCAGTTTCGCTCCCATTAATTAAATAGTGATATACAGTATTAGTAGAGTAGAGTAGACTAGAGCACAGTTACGGTTATTCTCAAGTCATCTCTATATAAACTGATAGCGAATTGGTTTATATTTTGATATATTAGAAGACTTTTAGTCGAAATAATGAAGGTTTGCATTAAGTCTAATGAATATTGATATGAAAGTTGGGAACAAAGGAATCCGTAAAAGTATTTTCTGACCATTTCTACAAATTGTCTCTCAATTGTATGGAAAGGAGTAAACAATATCTACAATATTCAGTAATATCTGTTCGACTGTACGGCTATTATCATCTCCTGTTTCAAGCATTTAGTTTACGATATATAGCTCTAGAATCGTATGACGAGTCGAATAATAATATTTATAATGTAGTGATTCGTAGAGTCAGTTCATCACAATCTTCACGTCTGGGTCTCAATGAAAATGCGACTCACGTTCGGAATGCCATTTGTTGTGAATCTTTCTCAACTGATTCGCACTGAATGGCCCTAATGTTTGCTTTTATTCCTGTGCACATATATTAGACAGAATAGATTCCTTGTGCACAAACTGTTACTTCATATTTGTCATTGCACTCACTTTTGTAGTCATTTGCACTATTATACTGTACCAGTGCCAGTGCCACAGCTCTACATCTAATGTTATGCGAGTCGAGTACTACCGATGGGGACCGAACCTAATCCCGAATAACTGACAAAACTTTTTCCTACTCTCTATTTGACTCTATTTCTAAACCAACTCAAAACAACATCCTTTAGATAACATATACGCCAAACAAATATAACTTTTTTCTCCTGAAATGTATTTCTATTATTCCCTGTTTTTATGAAAAAATAAATACATTCTGGATCTGCAAACAGAGTGTATATACAGTATTGTATATATCGGGAAAAATAATTGATAGAAATTTAAAGTAAATAATAGAGAAAAATAAATATTTCTGTAAAATATTTTTGCAGCAAAATGTTTATAACGTATTGTATTGTATTGTATATAAAAATTATACAAACATTGATTGTCGAGTAGTTTATTGCAAGATATGGTTAGTGACACGTCTTAATGCAATTTTGGAGCAAACATAGCACGAGAGGAGGGAAGTGTGTATTTTCGGTGTGGAATCAATGCACAAGTAGTAGTCTAACTCGATTGGAGTCCCAAATTGAATCACGTCAGTCCCCACTCAACTCTTACGTAATTTAAGAGCTATTGCATCAATATTTGTTGCAATTGTTTAACAAATTATCATTCGCTCAAATAATTCACTCTTTCGCGACTCAAATCTCTGGAGCCCTTAATCCGAATTGAGGCCACCGTTGGGACCATTTCCACAATCAATATCCACAACATATTCTCCAAATACTCTATTCGTTTAAATTGAAGTTCAAATTGAGTGCTGTTATAGACTTACAGTTAGTCCGCGATATATAATATAAGTTGATTTCAAATATTTTTAAAGAGGATTCAAAACAAACTGAACTGAACTAAAATGAATACTAATTATATAATACTTATTATTTATTCTTCTCTAAACAATTATTCATTGATTCTTTGTCCTTTCAATTGTGAATATATATGAAAACAGATTATTACTTCTTAAAACAGGGCTATAACTCAAATATTTTACATTGTCTTCAAAATAGATTGAATTTTGAATATTTATTTAAAGGCTAATAATATTCTGTATCTAAACTCAATTAAACTAATTTATTCCTTTGCTATTAAAATCTGATTAATTCATCGTTCAGTCGGTTTAATCTATGCTTTCAGACACTTATAAATCAAATCATTAAAGTTTTTACTATCGCTTAAGCCTTAAAAACTCTGGATTCACATTGAATGAGCAGAAGATTATAATCTTGTTATGTTTTGATTTATTATAACATCCGATATGTTTAAAATTGCTCCGAATATACAGACAATTGTATCGAAAATGTATAACAAATCACAATAAAAATATAGAAATAATCGAATAAAATGAATACATTTCTAACTAAAGTACTTAACCAGTGATGAGCAATGAATGGCCAAATGTCTACCCAAGGTCACCAAAATGAGCAACTTATTCTGATATTCACAAATGATTCTGTTGGAAACTTAAATAACAAAGTACACAATTGGAATTTTGAAATTTAAATCATCTTCGAAAGACCATGATCGATTTCGTTTTATCAGGTTCGGAATTCGTTATAACATGAATCTTGCAGGGCTATTTTCTTTTATAGAATCGAATTGTTTGGTTTACATAAATTGAGCCCAACATTAATTCTGTCTTTTTGGAGGTTTGGTTTGGTTTTGCAAAGTAGTCGAAGGGTTGTATAGTATTGATATAATAATCTGATGAGTTATCTAGCTATCAGTTAGTTATTAATGCGTTATAAGTTTATTGGGACAGGCCACTTGTAAAGTCGACTACATTGCAAAACCAAACCAAACCGCCAACAGAATGAATTGAGCCAAACCACCTCTGGTCAGATTTAAAAATCTATGTATAATTGGAATAAGCAAAGAGAACCTTCATAAATATACGATGAATCAATGTTGCAAGGTTAAACTATTCTGAAGACCATTCTCTATGCTCTGTCAGATTTGATGAATACTTCATTGATTGATAATATTGTTGAACATCTCTAATAAAATCAATACAAATGCTGTAATACTCTGTAAACAATAGATATTAATATATTGATTGCTTTGAATAAAATTGAGTCAAACCTATAATCTATTTGTGTTATCCCAGAGTGAAAACAAAGTTAAACAGAATAATAATGTTTAGTGTATTAGTGTATTACCAGACAATTAATTATACAATTGGAGAGAATATTATTGTTTGCTAAATATCTTTTCATACAATTAATGTTATGTTTATAGCAGAGCCTAATAAAAATAGAGTACCGATTGATACCACCCTATCTATGGCTTCAATTTGTTAAACATTATTAAGCTTAGCCAAAATGTGGCTTATAAGCCAATCGTGTCAACGTTCCTTTTGGGCAGACCCTATAAAGTGAATATAT
>JAQIWA010000391.1:0-33307 GCA_034693305.1 Eueremaeus valkanovi | reverse complement strand
CCGGTGCTTAGCAAATCTCTCAGTTATAAGCGGTTTTCCGTTATAACCGATAACGTATTAAGCGGGCTCGACTGTATTAATTGAGAAAATAGTTATTCAAATGTGTTATCAAAACATTTTTTATGAATTATTTCTAAAATAGAGTAAACAATAATTTAAACAATAATTTAAAAAACAATTTAAAAGCATTTAATTAGTGTTGAGTTAAATAACGATTAAATAAAGCATTGATTGAGTAATGGATTCATTGAATGCATTTCCGGACGAGATATTAGATCTGATATTGTCTTCGCTTACGTTCAGAGAGAGGCTGACAGTGAGCACAGTCTGCAAGCGCTGGCATTCACTGGTCTTCAGCGCAAACACAACCATCAGATTCGCTGTTCGTTTCAATGGCTGTTCGGATGAAGAGTCGGACCAAACGATTGTCCGACAAATAAGGGCTGAAAACAAAATGCTTTACGAAATGGCGTTAAACGTGTTGTCAAACAGTTTTACTGTTGTTTCGCATCTTTTGTTGCAATCAATTCATTTGGACTTTGAGTTCAATTGTCTTCTTCGCAGTCAATGGCAACGTATGGCCACTGATCTGAAATGCATTGAATTAATTGACTGCACATTAACTGACTTTCATTTGTTGGATATCCTTATGTCGACGACGAGTGCATTGTCTGAATTGCATTTCAATAGTAATTATTATTTCATTAAAGTTCACACAAAAAGTGAAAAACTTTTACCGAAAGTCACTCATTGTTTGTCTGAACTAAAAGTATTGGACTTTTCGGGCAATAAATCGTTTAAATTATGCGACGCTTTGTTTGTCTTAATCGCTTCCGAATGCCATTCCCTTCAGGAGCTGAATGTATCCGAAACTAAGATCATATTTCACTTCCAAATCATACGAAGATATTATGGAACAGATTGTGATAATCACTGGAATAGTGCCACACATTATGCCTTCACTTTCGCTATAATTAAGGCTTTTATACATAGATTTGGTTCACATCTGAAGAGATTAGACTTCAGTCGAACTGATATTTGTTTCGAACACTTAATTGAATTAATAGATTGCAAACAATTGACTCTATTATCACATCTGTGTCTCAACCAATGCATTCATATCAGTGAACAACACATTTCGCAAATAAGACAATTAAAACCTGAAATTAATTTCATTTATTAGTTATTGACTGAAAATATATTATAAAACAAATAAATGAATGAATTGATTGAAAAAATTGTTTTTTTTATTTCTGATTATATCTCAGATTTGAAAATATTGTTACAAAACGTGAATATTATATGAATTGAAAGACATTTTTGTATAAATCATATAATAATACAAATAAATAACACACTTATTGAGAATTTATCCTGAATTTCAATCTTTTTCAAATTTAATCTTGTTACTCGACTTACACCAAAAGCGCTACAGAATTATATTGATACTATGTCTACCGCTTCACATAGTGCAGGTACTTTAGCATTTTGAGTAAAATGTTTGACCCTGCTTACGTTGCAAAACAAACGAATTTTTATTTTGTTTGACATGAATTCTATTTATGCAAAAATTCTTATGCAGCCAAAAATTGAGCCATTCTGGCCATTGACCAGTGCTATTTATCTATTGCTTTACATCAAATATGGTGACTGGGCCATTTTAAGATCTTATGGATTTGAACAAGTTGCGAATTTTAAATTCAGGGCTATTTCATTAGATAGAGCACATCTAATGTGAAAATATTGCAATCAGAACCAGGTCCTATCTATCGTGGTTTTCGAGATATTTAATGTCGAAAATTTCAATATTCTATATAAAAACTTGAATATTCAAAAATTAATTTAACCCCCGCCCCAATGGTGAAAAAATTATGAAATTTCGATGGTCATATTAGCTTAGTATAAAATTGATTTTAATTTAGAAACCCGGTTGAATTAACGAGATGTTCTTGTAAAATCGATATAATGATACAACCGATGAATTCAATTGATGGCACACTCTATTTAGTCTATACCTCAAACCAGATATAGTTTTCTTTTAGAAACAACATTTTTTGTAAAGCTTTTGACCAAGAATTTAGCCTGTTAAGAAGTTTAAGACAGGTCGCATCTGTTGCAGTGACCAGGTATAGTGAACCAAGCTTAGCCTTTGTTTGTGGAATTAGTATCTACTAAGAAAAAATATAATTAAAATGTAGTAAAAACGGCACCAAAAATGTTGAAATTAATATAAAAGACAAATTCTTTTTCATTTTTGATGACATTTGCAAAATCACAAGACTTTTATTTCTACTGAATATTTGAAGTTTTTACCCAATTTATATGTAATTGAAATTTTCGACATTAAATATCTCGAAAACCACAATAGATAGGACCATGGTCCTAATTGCGATAATTTGACATTAGATGTGCTCTATCTAATGAAATAGCTCTGAATTTAAAGCAACTGGTTGCAAATTTAAAATCCATACGTGGTCTTTATAATCTATTGGGTTTAAAATAGTAAAGAGAAAGTAACCTGAACTAATATTACGGTAATTATTATCATAGTCTAGAAAACGTTCGTTTCGGCAGGTTTTATCAGTCTGATGCCAATAGAATAAAAAAGGGCTTATATTTTGTTGTCATTATTTTATTAATAATTTCATTCAAATACACTTATATTTGTCTAAACTTTCACACAATTGTGAATTAATAGTTAAATAATTAAACATTATTTCGTCGCAAATGTTTCAACTCATGTGATCATTACATTTGTTAATTCCCCCTTTAATTGTCTGTTGACATCAGACTGCTATTCAAGCTCAGAATATACGTTTTATAGACCATGATCATTATTATATTCTAAGGTTTTATAGTTTAATTTCAGACTCTATATTAGCTTTATCTGGTCTGAACTGTACTGTACTGTCCTACAGTATACTGTCCATGGTCAATTATATTCAAATATGAAACCAAAAAGTGTCTGCACTATCTGAAGAATGTGTCGGATTCAACGAATTAGATTCTTTTCAGTCCTAGAGTTCCTATTCTTCAGTCCTATTCTCTGGCTATAATAGACAGTCATTAATGCATAATTAATATCTTATCGAGCTCATTCAGTAACTCAAATAAGACATGTCAAATTAGACAAGGGAAAAATTAATGAAATGAGCCTAAGATTTATTATTAATTAGATATAGATTTCAAACAGAAATTATTTGAACATATGAACATAAAGAATGAGAAATTATTAAAATTTTGATTTTTTAACTGCCAGCTGAATAAGACCCAGAAGCATATTCACATTTATCATAATGTGTATAATTAATAAGTTTTCCAAAAAAAATTGACCCCTACTAACTCATTTAGAAAATGGCATTGACAAAATATAATACTATTGAAAAAATCATTAAAACTGAACCTGTACAGTACTAGTACTACAACTAAACGAGTTGATTGTGATATTTTATCCCAGAATACTAACATTGAAAAAAGTGTACAAATATTATAAAATATAGAGAATTAGTAGAAATCTGGGTCTTTTTCAAACTTGATAATTTCTCATTCTTTATGATTATGAACATAAAGAATGAAAAAGTATTAATTTTGAAAAAGACCTAGATTTCAGATAATTCTCTATATTCTATATAATATTTCACATTGAACCAATGTTAGTCTATTTGGTGATAAAATATCACAATCGACTCGTTGTGTTGTAATATCAGTACAGGCTCAGTTTTAATAATTTGTTCAATAGCATTATAGTCAATGCCATATTCTGGATAACTTGCTAGTAGGGGTCAATTATTTGGGAAACTTACTAATTATGCATATTATGATAAATGTGAATATGTTTCTGGGTCTTATTCAGCTGACAGTTAAAAATCAAACTTTTAATACTTTTTCATTCTTTATGATTATGACCTGTGTCAATTTCATAGTCCACGTTTATGTGCATACAATTTCGGCAAAATAGGCATAAATTTATTAAAATGCCGACTGAGTGCAACCAATCAAATATTAGGACATATTTTAGCGAGGGCCAAGCTCAGCAAACCTAGGGAGGGGTATAGGGGGAGGTAAAATGGCGGACAGGAAATAGGCGCCATTTTGTATTGACTGGAAATAGGCCTTTTTTGACCGAAATTCGGCTAAATTGAGTTAAATTAAGCTTAATTTAGCCTTATTTGGTGTTAATTTAATAAAATTAAGCCGAAATTCGGTCAATTTCGGTTAAAAACGTACAAAAATGGGGCTAATTTTCGGCTTATCGGCCATTTTTTCCGATATTTTTTCCAAAAGTCTTGGGGGTATGTTTTATGCCAAAGAACATAGGCTTGCTTTTCGAAAACCTAGGGGGGGTATTTTGCCAATTTTCAAACCCTAGGTGGGTATTTTGGCTATACCCTCCCCCTTGGCCATCCCTAGACATATTTAGTAAAATACCGATCTATGGGTTCCTACTGTACACTGAAAACTGAGAGTAAAGTATTCTTCTTTGCCAAACACAGCCAATACATTCTGTTTGTTATATGTGTGGCAAAGAAGAAAACTTTACTCTCAGGTTTTCAGTCTAATCCTACTCTGACTTACAGTCCATGTAAACTCAGGCACAATTTTTCGCTAACATAAGTCAGAAGGAAGAGCTATTTAGGCCATACGCCCTCACATTTTACATTATCAAAATTGATAACGAGAACTGAATGAAAATGGATGTGGGTCTATTGGTCTATTGGTCTATTCAATAAGGAATTTAAATGAATTCGAGTTGTATTTGCAAAATGAGCGCATAATATGGTATAAACTACAGTATAAAGTGTGTCAACACTCCTGAGTCCAAGATTTTCGCTCGACTTTAGCGTTAAAAATAATAAATTGAGTTTAGATGTACCCGAACACCATTTTATGCATTATATTAAGAATAGTATTTAGTATTTATTATATTTGTGAATAATTCGGACAGAATGCTTGACCTACCTGTGCAGTTAACCATTTTCTTTTCGGTCTATTTGTTTGTCGAAATAAGTGTTGGGCTGAATAGGCATTCCGACTGTACTTTCCTCTCAGACCGTCTTTGCATGAAATGGATTCATTGGACGAACATTTGATGTCAATCCTCCGTATCATCTCATTTGATATACTCTTGTTGTATAATGTGCTCATCATTTCAGCATTGAGTCAAATCAAAGTGCGATTTCTCCGAATTCATTATTCATTAGAGGATTAGTATATAATCTGGTTTTCATCAGTTCTATAATCTTATCAATTATTCAAAACAGAATACATTCAAATTGGAACAATGCAGTCTTTATACCATCTAAGCATATGGAAATAAAGGAACGAGGGTCAATTTTAAATTGAAAAACAAATAAGTGACCCGAAAGCCGAAGAACTTTGGAATATTTGAAATACGTCCAGCTAAATATTTTGAAATACTCCAGGATCTGGACCCCTAGCTCGCTATGACTGGTTAAATGCGGTCACTTTCAATATGAATTGAAAAATACGGTTAATTTATTTGACTAATGAATCAAATTGTGATTATAATTGCGTTCAATTATTGTAAGTTATGTTTTAATGCTATTAAACATGAGCTCAAAGGGAAAGCTTTATGTTTGGCCGACTCTGACTGACTCGTGAGGTAAGTCTTATTTGAAGATATAAATTAAATTATGAACATTAAAGACATTCAAATATAATTATCCGATAGATTCAGCTGTAAATCACACATTCAAACGGTGCGATACACAGACAGTAATGGTCTTAAGGGATGTCGTTTTCTATTCCCTCGTCGTCTCTTCGATCGTGTCATTCAATTCGATAAATTCTCGTAAACTTAATGTTTGAAACTTTAAATTTGAAGTTATTTATCAATGGTTTGTATCAATACTCTAATGGTTTTCAATAAATTCTATACAACACATACAACTTGTTCTCGATTTAAACAAAACGGATGAAAATTCTATCGATTTTTCTATTATTCTTCACAATTGAAAAATGTTATAAAAATAACCTAAAAATCACATAATATTGAAAAACGATTCGATTTTAACAAAAGTTTTTTTTTTGAAAAAAATGTTAAAACTTAGTAATTATATAATGAATCGATAAAAAAGATTAATAATTATAGGAATAATCAAAATTATAGGTATGAAAAAGTGGTTAAGAGAGGTTAGACTCTACCAGGGACGGTTGAAGGGCAAGTTCTAGAAAAAAAGCATCAAGCATCTTTGAATTCTCATCATTTGCATCAAGCATTTTCAAATTTACTCGGAATACCAACTTTTGACATAGACTTCGACGTTATCTTAATATTAACCAAAAGCCTAAGACTCAAGGCACTATAAACAGGCTAAAATACTTTCGGCATTGAAAGACTCGTTTACTTTCCGCATCTCTGGTCTTAGGAATAATACAGAAGTTAGTAGTTATTAATAATACATAAAAATAAATAAATACAAAAGTAATGATCATAAGGTTGTGACCTATGTTTCCGCACTGAGAATATGGACATCTGTTTTATATACAGAGTATTGGCTATAATGGAGCGGTCGGGTCGAGTCGAGTCAATTCAATGAAGTCACGACACATTAATAGTTTTTCTCATTCATTGATATCAATAAAAATAAAATTCTCTATTTTTTCAATATATTTGAATCAGTTTTATAGCACTTTCCTTATGATTAGCCAGGGCTAACACCTAATGATATCATTAAAATTATATTTGCATTTCTGAACGTTAGCAATGAATGAATAGAAGATTATTTTCTTTCTTAATCTTTAATCATAAAGCTTACGGAATGAGTTCAAACATAAAGTTATATCAAAAGTAGGTAGTGGCAAATGGAAAGTTTGAATGACAAAGTGTAGCAGAATATAGTGATCGACAGCTAATATAAAACTGCTTTCTAAGATGAGTTTTTTCGTCATTATATCAATGAATGTTATGTTACAGTAATGTAGTCTAGATTTTGTGTAAACAACTCAGAACAGACTCAGCCATCTATCCATATGAACATTACGTCTAGTAATGAAAGCCATTGAAAAACTCTGTTAGCCTTCTCTACTTATGATATATGAATAGAAAATCAATCCAAAAGCAGATAAGATAACAATAAAAGTTAATAAATTATAAATATTTGTAAATACATTATGTATTGTGTGATTCACTTCAGACGAAGCCTTAAATACTTGTTTGTAATAAACGAATAGTCGGCTTATGTCTAACATTTGCAATAAGTTTGAAAATGAGAATGAAATCCACAATTTGGGACAGAATTAGATTTTTTATACAGAATTGTTGATAATGTGAACTTCAGTTATAATCTGATTCATAATTCGTTTTGATTAGAGCCTAATCTGACATAACATTAAGCAACATAAGGCACAGTTATGTTGTGTTGTGTCTAAGCCTTTAGAGTTGTGCTTCACAACTGAGTTATGGTATTTTGAAACAATATGATCCGATTGTGCTCTTCACTACAGTACAGCACTGTTACGTATTAACGTATCCATGTCTTTGATGTGATTTCAATGCAATGTGAACTTCCCAAAGGGACTGGAGTTCGATTGCGAGTCTAAGCCTCTAAGAGAGATGCGACCGATCAGATCTGATCCGACACCGAGAGATGCCTTTGAATAATTGAATAGCAATGTTGAGTGTTTTGCTCTTAGAATGCATTGCTTTCGGCATTGATTTAAGCTTTTGTGTGCACTCCATACGAATACACGTCAAATAGTATTAATTTCAGTAATACCTAAGTATGAACAGTACCAACAGTATGAACAGTACGAACACTACACCAAACATACGATGTATTCTTTAGTTCAGACCCAAAAATATAATGTGATTGCATTCCAGTTTGCAGACTCTCCTCTCACTCCCTCCCGCACAGCCACTCTCTCACTCCAAGCGCTCTCTCCGTACTCTTGCCAGTCGTCTCGTGTCTCTCTCACTCACATTCACCCTACGGGTGTGGTCTCTGTGCTCCAAATAGGTGCGGTCCCACTCTATTGTCTAGCAAACTAGTATTAGATGATGATGATGGGCACTGACGGGCACTTCTTGATTAAATGGTAGGCCACCTATTTAGTGGTCGAGCTCTCACATCAATCTAATGAAAACACTTCATATGAATTCGTTTCGCTATATATTGCATCCATTCATCCAATTTGTCTACTCTTTTAGAGAGAACTAAAAACTTAAGCGACTTATTAGTTATAATTTTATCAAATTATATGAACTGACATACTCTGTGAGCACAGGTAGAAAATAATTTTCATCAAAAATAATAATTATTTTTCGGAGCAAAACACATCTGATATAGTCATATAGAGTCAGCTTTTTATTTATTTCGTTTCAATTTAAAAAAACAACAAAAACTTTCGATTATATTATTTGATACAAACTCTAAGCTATCGATCATTTTATACATTAGAGGAGAATTGGATTGAAATCTATAATCAATAAGTGGTTCTTCACATAATTTAAGTTAGAATTAATTGAGTTAGTCTTCAGTTAGAGGGAGAGTATTCGGCAATAATTTGTTATTACGGCTCTGTGAGCACCTGAGCCTTAAGTGAGTTGCATTTGAGCATACTGTACAGTAGATGCACTGAGAGACTGATGCGAGCGCCTATAGCTTGTAGTTTGAATGCGAATGTCTCATCCGAAGTGCATTGCATAGCATTGATTCAATTAGCGTTGGGCCGAATGACACGCGTTCTCTAAATGCAATCCATTGTCTGTATTGTTTGTATGGCTCGTATGTATTAACGGCACGCGTATGCGTGTGGCCGCACATATCGTCGCTCTATTGCCTCTATTTTGGCTTGGCCTCAATCAATGATCACTGTGATCATAGTGAGTGCAGGTGCATATACAGGAACGGTACCAATAAATAGAGTAGAAAACAGTATTGAATGACTAATTCAATGTATTTGTTCGTATGAGCAGTATTTCCATACATTACTAGTATATATACATTACATACAGAATACAGTGGTTTCGTATTTGACAACAATTTGGGGAAATATATGTGAATTAGATTCAGATTTCAACATCAGAAAGAATTTTACACAACTTTTTACACATTGTCTGATTAGATGATTAGTTAATTGTTTGGCAAACATTATTCGGTTTTGTTTTTGTATTAATAGTTATATTACATCTATTATCGCATTCAATGTTTCATTCAATTTAAATATTTATGCGTTTTATATATTTATAAAGTAATGCATTATTTAATAAAAATTTAGTTAAACTTCAATTTTCACTCATTCTCTATAAACGTCTAATTTCTTACTGTGTTTGACCTCCCGGACCATTAACTGCAGAATATTTCATTCGCTTCTGTTTTTGCCTTTGATTACAGAACCAAACTCTGACCACATTCTTCTTAAGGTCTAATTTCTCAGCAATTGCTGCTATCTTTTCACCGGAAGGTCTGGGCTGTACGGAAAAGTATGCCTCTAATGACCGCTTCTCCGGCGCCGCTATTGACGTCCGCTTTCTCTTCTTATCACTTGAGGGAAGAACACACAGATCTGGTCCGCCGTCTCTATTGTTATTGCGATTCTTTCTGGCCTGTGCTTCGGCTGCCTCCAGCCAGGCCTGGAGTATGGGCTTAAGGGCTACCATATTGTTGTGGGACAGAGTCAACGATTCGAACCTAAATTCGGTTTCAATTAAAAGATGATCAGCATCATTTAAGACTATAGTGCTATAGACTACCAAATATTTGATATTTGATCGCAACTGTGAATGAATGCATGCTTTATAGTCATCCAAATGATCTTTTTCAATAATCTTGATACTTCATTTTTAAGAAATTACTAAGAAAACAAGAGATTTTAGTGAAGAATTGTACAAGGTAAACAGTATTTGAATATTAGTTGTGAAGTAGCAAGCATAATTATAATAACGAAACTGTTATGTGAACCTGACTTCAGATATTATGTATATTTATTCCATTAACAAAATTATATAATATTATAGAGTATTCATTGTAAATAAAATGGCCTGCAATGAAAAAATACAATTTGCTTCAAGCTAAATTACTAAGTAATAAGTTTGACAATAATAATGACATACAAAAGCAGAATTATTGTCCAAGTTCAGTTCAGTTCAGGTGACAGAGTAGAGTGGATTTTACATTTAAAGTCTCAAGAATTGTATTAAATATGTAAGAAATGATTTGTTAGCTGTGCTCACACTTTCTGATATCCGGAATCATTTTTTTGAGAACATTAAGGATAACGCCTTATAGTTACTACCGGTATAGCAAAGTGTAGGGTTCAACAAATATAACATGATGATAAATGCAGAGTGAGAGAGGTGAAAATAATAATGATTTATTGAATGAACTAGTAGTACAAAATTAAACAAACGAATGAACTGACAGAGAGTTTGGTTGACATAAATGCAAAAATCATATCGTTTTTTGTGATTTGTTCTAAACTTCTATTCAGAACCGATAAATTCGGCCGAACTCTTAAATTACAAGTTTATATTCATAAATCATAAATGAGTTCAATTTCAATCTTTGTGTCGACTGGTTTGTAAATATTATAGCATTTATTATATGACAGTCAGAATAGAAATTCATAAATGATTTAATCGAATCCTCTGAGTGTGAATGCATTGTTTATTTTATAATTACATATCAAAATTCAAGCCTGGGTGCAATTATGTGCTATAACTTAAGCATTAAATATATTCGTATTTACCGGCAAATAGTGCTCTGGGAGAGTGAGCCGACACCGGGAAGTTTTAAATTGGCCAGAGCTTTGCCAACATCTGCTTGGGTGACACCGAGTTTGATACGCCTTTGTTTGAATCTCTCGGCAAAGGCTTCGAGTTCTCGCGGGTCGGCGTCTAATAGCGATGGATCGTTAGAAACGTGATGTGGAGACGAACCCGCAAATGAACTGTGGTGGTGGGGGTGATGTGGGTGGTGGGGGTGGTGGTGGAAGGGGTTCTGCATTTGATGACTTGTTAATTGTCCGGCACCCGGATGGTGATGGAGACCAGGAATCATACCATTAACTGATGTGTTAAAGAGTTCTGAATTATTCGGTTGTTTGGAATAGAATTGAATGAAAGAAATAATGAATAGAATTGATATAATTGAGTGAATATTAACCATTCATAGGGTTGTGATGATGAGAATGAGCTGAGTATAGAGCGGAAGGTGCGTGTAATTGAGCGCTGGATGATGATCCAGGGTGATGAGATGGGTCTGATGCCTGAGCTGCTAAGCCAAGCGCTGCCGGCAGTGAAGCAGACATAGGGTCAGCTGAGAGGAACTCATGCATCTCAGAGGGATGATGCTGTCGGCTCTGCATCATATGGTGGTGGTATGCCATCGATGACATGTCCGGCTTTATGTTTGCCTGATTTCTACTGCTCAGGTCGTGCAGCTCAGCGGCGGTCACATCGAGTCCGGCGGCTGTGAATATATTGGCTGAACCCTAGGATTGTGTCAATTGGAGAGATAAGGCATAGCGTATGATAAGTGCATATTTGAGTGAAACCAATGTATTTATATGAATACTGTTTTATACTTATTATAGCTATTAATTTGCATTAATTGCTGCTTTGATCGATGAGTTCTAGTGAGTGCATGGCTTGCATATCAACTACACTCAGATAACTGTACTGAAACAGTGATACAGTATTGAGTAAATGTGATAGAGTAGAGTGAAGTACAGTATACAGAACTGTACTGTATTAATAGTATAGCGTACGGCAGAGCTTGCATAGAGTAGAGTACGTGTGCACTGAGAGTGAATCTCTGCTCTGATAAGCACACAATCATATAATATATTTGATTTGATGCAAGCATTTAATTAATTCATATTCAAAACAAAACAAAACGCTATGATATTAAACATTTACGAACACTGTATGCTCTACTCAGTGTATTCTGGATCAATTGAGTCGAGTTTGAAAGTGAGTCTCACTTTAATTCATTTATCGCTTCAATAGAGTTGTAATACTATTGCCGAAAGCGTTTAGAGTTAAGTATAACAATAAGTATATAAATATATAGTTTATAAGTCTCTACTATAACAGTATGTATAGTAAGTCATATGAACCGCAAATTTATTCAAATAGAGTACTACTTGTGTTCACTGTTGGCATTGCTATGAGATGTCTGTTTCGATGGTATTTCTATTTAGAAAGCATTTAATTATTAACGGCCGCCATATATAATGCAATTCACTTTTTTGCCTTATTATAAAAACATGAACGAGTAGAGCCCAGACCCCAATTAATAAATAAAATATTTCTCTAATCATAGACTATAGACACACACACCCAACAGCACACGCATGTAGTGCTCATTTTCTTTTAGAAGCAAAAGCAGAAAACTTTTAAATAGTTTATAAAGGCATACAAGCCATGCAAAAATCATGCAGACACCAGATCAGCCAACGGAGCACATATATAAGAGTGCTTTCCATGCATTACTTGCCACACAAGCCTCGCATAGCCCAACACAAGCGAGTGGGACCTTGTTCCTTCAACTAATATTTCTTCAGTCATTCTTTTGGTTTCTATTATTCTCTATCGCTATTAAACACATCTCTGTTTGAAGTATCGCCAGAAAGTGCTCTTTAAGGGGTGAGAACTCACTGTTCGCTCGACTCGTCTAACGCTTTAATATAACGTAAGTTTGTTATTATGATTATAATTAATGTTATAATTACTCGAGTGTTTAAAAACGTGCAATTAAGTGAAGTGCTTTCCAGTAAGGAATAAGTGAATTCACCGCAACTAATAATATTAGCCGTATTTACGACTCGATTCAGTGATATTGTATAATATATCAGTAAATAAGCGGATATTCTGAGTGTTTGAAAGCCAACGACAAATACAAAAAGCAATGAAATAGTGTGTTATCTCTTACCGGCGAATTGTGATGAGGGTTTGGTGGCATAGTTGGACAGTGTCTCCTCATATCTCGATGATGAATAGTTGTAGGAGTATATGGAGACGGAGGTGAAAAGGTGCGAGAAGGGGAACTGTTGGAGGCAGCGAAACACGAGTTAGGACTGGCCGTCGTCTTTATTAAAGTGTTATTCATAATACAGTTGTATATAAATATTGTATTATATGTATTGCAGTGAAACTCACTCTTTGACAAAATCTAATGCATGTTAGACTTGAAGATGAGAGGACTGATAGATATTGTGGATGGCTTTCTCTAGTCATGCCCGATCCCGTTCCTCAATTGCTAAGCCTCTACTCTTGACTGAACCAATCAGAGTATTGTATAGGCCATACCTGCAGACCAGCAGAGATGTGTTGCCGCAGAGAAGTATGGATGTACTCAATGGCTCTATAGATTCACAATAGGGTTATGGCGTGGAGTGGCGTACAGTCAGTCGTAAAGAGTGTACAGAGTGTCTGTACAGTGGAACTGTGCCGCACTGTACTGTTGGTGCTGTAGGTACTGGTGGTGTCTCATCAAGTAGTCATCTATTATTCCATTTAATGTCATTTTGTGTTACTCGCACTTAATTTAATATAATTGCTATTTTGAGTGATCTCTTTGTGCAAACACATAATTGTCGCACAAACGCACGCACAAACACCAACACAAATATAGCAAATAGTTATCACAATCTTCACTTCCGCCCCTCCGTCTCCTGCAATGCCTCCCCTCCCCTAAGCTCTACAATTTTCATTACATAAGATTAAAAATATTTCCATTTGTTGTGAGACTGACAGCAACTGAAACAGTGTTTAGAAAAACCAAATAAATAGCAATTTAGAGCATAGCCTCTGAGCGCTAATAAGACAACGGGACGATATATTTTACTCCAAATGGCATTGTATGCCATTCCAGCCATTCTATGGCACATTAGTGGTACTATTGTGTGAATGAGCTTTAGTTTGGCGCCGACTAACTGAGTAGTTCTAATCATTTGAAATGTTAGATCATTGGCGTTGGACACGAAAATTGCATTATAGCTGATCAGTGATCACTGATTTGCTTTGTTTAGTGTTGCAACAGTTGGCCCAACACTCCAATACTCCAATACTGCACAGTATACTAATACTACCCATCACTACAGTATATCACTGTACAGTATCATTGTATGCATACTCTACAGCAGAGCACTGAATACATTGCTCTTTTTCTCTCTGCATCCAACTGTCCATCGCTTTGTGTTGCACTTAATTCTCTAGTGTATCGGTACTGGCAATGCTACACTGCTACCAGTGCTGCCAAGGATTCACCTAACCTAACGAAACATATGGATTAATGTTCAATTGTTAATCCAATCTATTGTGAAGGGGAGGCTTGATATACAACGCATTACAACCGAACGCCTCTGGCTCCCCAAACACAGGAGGGTCAAGTAAGACAGACAGTATTTCAGTATTTCACTCATTCATTCTCACATCCATCCATTCAGTACACACTCAATACAATCTACTTTACTCTACTCTCTATTCTCTCTACTGTATACTCAATACTGGTTTATACTGCAAACAATCTCCTATTATATTATACAAAACTGTATGACTGTATAAGAGTATAACTGCTCTCATATATTGCTCGCACAATGAATTAAAATAATCATAATAACAGTTTATGACATTATATTCTTTCATAACATTGTGAATACACCGTATATATTGACTCCCGAGTGGATACCCAGTACTCCATACACACTGTTGTACTGTTGTATAGCCTAAATAATAAGCATTAAAAGATTACTATTTTGACAATATATTCACTCAATTTATCAAATAATATACAACTACTCCGTTATAATTATTCACATATCAATGCATTTTCTAAAATTCATCTCCACTTGAGTTTCATTTCATTCTTTAAATACAACAAAACAATAATAACGATAACTCTTAAATAGTTTAGAAATTATATCAATAGTGAACATAAAATAAATGAGAAAATAAAGTGCTTTTATTAATATATTATTTGTAAGACTTATGCCTTTTGTATCATTAATATGAAACACAATTATATTTTATTAATCAGAAAGACTTTGAGTATATTTAATAGATATCTATTGAAGAGATAATTAGCGGAATTGATATGTTTTGATGAGATTCTTATTTATTCGACCTCTTTGTGCGAATTACAGTGATTTGTTGTTGTTTTCGGTGACTTATTATAGTTTGCATTTATTTATTCATGAATTAATGCAATGCATAGTCTAATCAACATTTCTCAGATCGAAAGCCAACTTCGAGAGCCAACTGTGCGTGAGTTACACCACTAAAAGTACTTTATATACTGTAGTCTACAGTATTGCAGAGGAATACAGAATCGAGTGTAGAGTTTGAGTTCGGATGGGTAGAGTAAGTAGAGTTTAGAGCACACTATCATTTGTGTTATACTCTGCCAAATATCATAGCGAAAGGTTAGGACTAATGACATACTCGTCTATACCTCGTGGAAGAGCTCTCACGCAGTAGACGCACAAAAACAATTTTATTCTCATCTATACTACTCTACAGTACTCTACACTCTCGACAGTATTTATGATTATGAAAAAGCAAACCATTCAAACCAAGCAAACCTTGCAAACCATCTGCGTTTTGGTGGTTAGCACTACATTCATATTTTGTACAGTATTATACACTACGCCCTAAAGGAGCACAAGTCTGGCTGCGAATCGTCATATCCTCATATGATAGTCGATAGTCATAATAATGATAACCAAAAATAAAATGATCGCAATTGCAAAATGCATCTACGATTAACTGATCGATATTTTGCTTTTTGTGAAGTTTACCTCAACTAGAGATTGACTCTCACTTTGCAGGTGTTTTCAATTATTACTCACATTTATAGTATTTCAAAAGCAAAGGAAAAAACTTAAATAAAAGCTGAAATATATATAATAATAGAGTGAATGAAGACTTTGTTCTAAACTCAGAGAATCTGACAATTGATTGCATTACTGGTAAAGATTACGCAGAATCTGAAAATCAAAGTTTGAGAACAGAATTGAAAAGTTAGTCTATTTTTTTCTTATTGTGCTAACGAACGGGAATCCTATGCAATGCCAATGATATGGGTTGCGAACAATTACTGCGTTGAGTAGAGATATAAAACAAAAGTGAGTTCAAACAAAAGCGCGTATGAGTTGTGCTGTTTTAGTAAATAGTGAAATGAATTAAAATTTGTTGTTGTGTTGGTTGGGTTGTGTGTACGGCTGTAACGGCTGTAACGGCTGTTTTATGTGATGCCACTTTTCATGTCATGTTATAAATGTTACGCCGGGGAAACATAGTATTGCAAGAGAGCACAAATTGAGTTAAGATTGCACTGGTATTGCTTGCAAGTCTACTACTGCTTCAGACCTGCTTTGGCTTTGGCTCTGGTCTTACAGTGCTGTATATGAACTGTATGTTTGGCAATAGAGAAATAGAGCAATAGTGGAATAGATGCTGAACTCATGCAAAATTCAAAACTCAATCATGTTATCCAAACGCCAGTGTGTTCTATGTATTCCCCAATGGATTCTCATACTATCTGAGCCAATCCAGTATGAGATGCGCGAACCAGAAGAGCAACACAACCGACATAAGCAATACATAAAGAACTTAATATCGAGATTACATATGATTGTACTTAACATCAAAATCTACCGCTCCTTCTCTTCGGGTATTACTCTTTCGAATCAGACTATTCTGAACTACAGTACACTAACTGTTATACTGTTATATCGGATATCTATTGCCTTAAATCAAACATATTTTGTGTATAATGTTTAGTATTATTTCTAATATTGTTTCTGTTTTCAAATTAACTCAAATATCAGTTTTAAAAACGAATCACTCAATGATTGAGAGAATAAAAGAATAACTTTATATCTCTTTTATAATTGTTTGCAATTTCTATATAAACTCATAATAATTACTAATACTGTATATTCTTAACGAACATTATTGATATTTGCAGCACTAAGCAAGCACATCCTGTAGACACAGTTTCCACCCTATTCTTCTGCACTCGACTCACTCACATAATTTCGCATCACTTTGTTGCCTCTAATCCACTCCTTTAGAGTATGGGTGCACAGTGCAGGTGCATTATTTTCTGGCATCTAATGCAGAATATTTGTGCACAATATTGAAAGCACTACTAAATGGATCTGTGCTTATAATCATTAATCATAGACCAAATTCAATAATTATTTGTCTAAATCCCAGTCTGACAGTCATTGTAGCCATTGTGAGATTATATGGCTGTATGTGAGCCAAAGCCGTTCACCTATTCTATAGGAAGTCTACACAGAATAGACTCTTTTCTTCGTAACCACCCTTTCCTTGCCTTTCCTTTCTTATTAATAATATCAACTCTGCTCTCAAATTATTAATGCTTATAGAGTTTGGCTTTATATTCGTCGCATTAATTATTAAATCATTTAGTGTTTAATGAAATAAAAGTCAATGATTTAAAAGCAGTTATTTTTTATAACACGTCTCGTAATTATATTTTCTCTCAATTTTGTTTGAAATCTTAAATAAATTCATGAAATTCTATGAAAATGTCTAAAATGTTGAATCATATTCTTATAACAAGAATTAATAGACCATTACTTGTGTTAATTGGCATCGATTATCACATTCAATGCATTCATTTTTCATCAATTTTAATATATTCTGGTCTTAAGATTAGCTAATTATTAGACATACTGTATATGAGAAGCGGTTACAGAAATAATAAATTTTTATGCATTAAATGCTAGACGTCTGCCATTCCTATCATATAAGGCATACAATATTGTCATTGTCTAAATAATGAGTCCATAATTTGACACTTAATGCAGATCTCATCGACTTTTCCAGTCTATGTATTGTATATGAGTTTTCATTATTACTGCAATTTTAAATATTTGAGTTCATGGCTCAAAAATACTGCTGCCGTGAGATCAGAAACGTGTATAACCAAAAATGGTCAGCAATTTGTGCTATAATTTTAAACGGCTATAGTATGTCCTAATAATTGCATAGTTTGAAGCGATGCACAGCTCTGAGACCTAATCTTATAGGATATGTCAGTAGTATTCAAAACCTTGTTAATACAGGCGGTTGCAAAAAGGGCGCCACACTAAAATTGATCTGGAACCTAAACCAGGTGATATAATTCAATGAAAATTCTTTGTTTTGTAAAGCACTTAACCAAGAATTTTTTCACCGCGGTGAGTTTTTACTGTTGCAGCACCGGTAGCAGGAACTAGCACTGTTTCCATAGCAAAAACCACAAGGGTTATATGAAATTTTAATAATTCAACATGATCCTTGTTGAAAATCATCAAACTCATCTATCAGGGTTTTTTCTAAAATCGTTGCGTTTTTGCACAGGATGACTTTATATCTGCAAAATGGCATAATTCATCAGGCTCTGGAGCAAAAACCACAAGGGATAAATGAAGTCTGACCAATGAAAAATAATCACAATAAAAAACACTTGAAACATAATTCTGCATATCATCTTGGTGTTACTGATATTTGCAAACCACGTATTTTGAAAACTTTACTGCAATAAATCTGAATTGATTAGTGCTGTGAAGTATGTATTTCTATAGTCAGTGATTATTATTAAATACCAATGGAATTACATTTTATCTTAATTTGAACTAATATCAGTAACACCAAGATGATATGCATAATTATGTTTCAATTGTTTTTTATTGTGATTATTTTTCATTGCTCAGACTTCATTTATCACTTGTGGTTTTTGCTCCAGAGCCTGATGAATTATGCCATTTTGCAGATATAAAGTCACCCTGTGCAAAAACGAAGCAATTTCAGAAAAAATCATGATAGAACCATTCGATCATTTTTAGCAAGGATCCGTTTGAATAGCTGAAATTTTGTATAACCCATGTGGTTTTGGCCTTGGAAACAGTGCTAGTTCAGTGCTACCGGTGCTGCACTAGTAAAAACTTGCCGCGGTGAAAAAGTTTTTTGTTTGTTGCTTTACAAAAATAGAAATTTTTATAGAATTATCTTGTTTGGTTTAGGCTCCAGCATCGTTTAAGCGTGTCCTTCATATATTTGGATGACTATATTTAAACAGTTTTACTGTTCACTAATATGCATGGCTCAAATAATAAACAAAAAACTTAATCACAAACAAGGCTGACAAAGAGGTTCTTTAACTCCGCTTTGTAGATTTTTGAGTAATATAGATTTTCTATTAAATATTTGATCCATTTATTATTAACGGCTAAATTAAAAATTTCATTTCGAAGTATTTATTCGATGCAAATAAAGAATGATTAATAGAGTAGGGAAGAAACGGGAAGGAAGGGCTTGAGAGCATGGCCTATGCGGGGTTTTTGCTGGTTCAGCCAATTCTTAGCCATTCTCAGCCATTTCCTAGCTTTTTTCAGCATTTCCCTAGCCTATCCACTTGTTAATAAAGGACTTTTCTCCCAGGCCTTCCCTTTCTTTCTTCTCTCGGGAGGGGGAGCGACGGGGAAGGATAGGCAACAAAACTATTTACTCCTCTTTTTTATGAAAGCGGAGTTAAAGTTAATTAATTTGTTAAAATTCGATTCAAAGCTGATCTGAATCATCGAAAGAATGAATCTTTCTTTGTATGTATAATATGTTAATACAGTATAAAATATACATCGCTTTTCATATTAAGCGCAACAATTAAATCAGAAAAACTACAGGGGGTACAATATTGAAGCTGGTCTTACTTGAAAGAGGGATAGTTAGGGTTTGATAAAAATCATATATGAAAAATATCCTTGCACTAAAATCAAGGCGCTAGAATTTAAAATGCTGAAATATTGACTTTATTAAGAACATAATAAAAATTTTATTTGAGCTCCATTACTAAATTCACATAAATTTACCAAAATAATCTTCTTCGAATTGACCAGTGACAAATCTGGTATTGCAAAAAGTGCGTCTGATTCGAAAAAATGAGTTTTTCTTAAAAATTTGTTTATTGATAAAAACAGAGAATCAACATTTTTTCAATTTAGCGCCTTGCATTGTGCTAGGATATTTTTCATATTAATTTTTTATCAAACCTCTTCTGTTCCTCTGTCAAATAAAACTATGATCAATTTTGTGCACTTTGTGGTTTTTGTGTACATTAAGATTCAAGCATCAAAGCCAATATTTCAGCATTTTGGATTTTAGAGCCTTGAATTGTGCAAGGATATTTTTCATATAAATTTTTTATTAAACCCTAACTATCCCTCTTTCAGATAAGATCAGCTTCAATATTGTACCCAGTGTAGTTTTTTGTGGCGCACGATTCAATTGTTGCAATATATATGAAAAGCGGTGTATTATGTATTCATATATTAATACAGCCTGTCTAGAAAACCCCTGACAAGCTCAAATGAAGCTGGAGCCTAAACCTGATGAGTAAATTTAATGAAATTTTGTATTTTCATAAAGCAACTAAAAAAAAAATTTTTCACCGCGGCAAGTTTTTACTGGTGCAGCACCGGTAGCACTGAGCCAACACTGTTTATAGGGCCAAAACCACTAGGGTTATATAAAATTTCAGCAATTCAAAATGATCCTTTCTAAAAATTATCGAATATATGTATCAGGGTTTTTCTAAAATCGTTGCGTTTTTGCACAGGATAGCTCTATATTTGCAAAATGGCATAATTCATCAAGCTTTAGAACGAAAACCACAAGGGATAAATGAAGTCTGAGCAAAGGAAAATGATCACAATAAAAATCATTTAAATGATCTTTGCACGCATTTTGAATACTTGACTGCAATCAATCTGAATTGATTATTGCTGTGAAGTATGTGTTTCTATAATCAGTGATTATTATTAAATTCAGATTAATAATCACCATTGAAATTTAATTTTATCAGTAACATCAAGGTGAAATCCAGAAATTAAATACTTGTGACCCTTGATGTCGGAAAAGTTGTGCACAACTCGTATAAACATTTTTGACACTGAGCTTATGAGATGAAAAGGTACTAAAGTCTAAACTATCAAAACCATAGTAACAATAATTGTGAGGAAGAGTTAGCCAGCAGGGGTGGCCAGACTTGTTCGGGCCAGTGGGGTCAGCCTAAATTTTGGTCAAAAGGGGTACAATGAATGAAATTTTTTCGGCCAAAAGTGCCCCCATTTTCGAGTTTTTCGCACATTTTTCGCTCCGACATAAGGGGGGGGGGACTCCGAACAAATTCCAGGGGATCGACCCCCTCCTGGACGCCCTCTGGCCAGGCCTGGTTAGCCAGTAATCAAAATATAAGTTCAATACTGACTATTAAGGGACACACGTTGGAGATGAGCGAGGTTAATTGTATCTAGCTTAAATTACTCTTAATTTTGATAGGAATAAAGCTAAGCTAGCTTGGATGTGCACAAGTGGGTTTATCTGGGTGAAAATGGGGGTTGAAAATGGGTGTGCTTTCGTTAAATGCTATGAATATGCGCTTCCTTATAGAGTGTGTGAAAAAGATAGCATTTAACTGAAAGCAAACCCATTTTCAACCCCCATTTTCACCCAAATAAACCCACTTTCCCATATCCAAGCTAGCTTAGCTTTATTTCTATCACTATTAAGAGTAATTTAAGCTAGATACAACTAACCTTGCTCATCTCCAACATGTGTCCCTCAATTGTCAGTATTAAGAATTCTATTGAATTATTAGTCAAATAATGCAAACATAGAACGACTGCTGCAAACAAGCGATAGACGAAGTCATATCTTGTTTGAAAACGTTCAACTGTTTGAACCAGATCAAATCTGGAGCCACTATAAGCAACGCAAAGTAATTTTATGCCTTGAATCAAAGTTATACATCTTTGCTTTTGACTCATCTACTCAGAGTTGGGCAGATTTCTCGAAGCATTTTTCTGGAAAAGACTCAGGGGGATTTTTCCAATTCGCACCAATTCATATATGCCGTATAAAAATAAGGTATTTCTATAATAATAATCGCATATTTAAAAATGTAATTTAACTGAAATTCGGTTAAATAGAACAAAATGAAATGCGATTTAAATTTAATTCAATTTCATTGAAATTCGGTCAGATTTGACAAATAATGTCATTTTTTAACTTCCTTTTATTAATTAAAAGGAGAGTATATAGTTTTATGTCCTATCCTCCCGACCACTCATTACTAAGGATGAAAATTTCACTGAAACTTGTGGGTGAAACTTTGAGTGAAACTTTGAAATTTTGAGTGAAATTTTGAAAAAAGTGAAATTTTCATTTATTCAATGATTAATTACAAAAATAAATTATTCATTATTATCAGAACCCATTTGAACCCGTTTTTGATCGTAAACCGACTAAATTCAGTTAAAATAAGCTTTATTTAGCCTTTTGTTAATTTGACCGACATTTTTTTCCTACATCGGGGCAATAGGTCCGAGGGGGTATTCAATTTATCGCCATCTTCGGTGACATATTTCCGAAAAATACTCTTATTTTGAGGCATTATCTCAAAAATTGTTTACTTTTGAAAAAGAGTTTAAATAATGATTGTTTGAAATTATATAATAGATGGCGCTATATTACCAAAGTTTCACTTCAAGTGAAACTTTTAAATCAGGGTGAAACTTTGCTGAAAATTTCACTGAAATTTTAGCCTAAATTTTGTGAAACGTTCACCACTTACATCCTTACTGGTAAGCCATTCGCTGGTCTCACGCACTACACGCTCACTGTTAGCGCTTTATAAGTCTTATAGCCTTTAGTGTATGCGAGCGCCCGCTCTTCACTAAATCTAATTATATTACTGATGCGGGTTTAAAACGAATTCGGTTTAATTCTATGATTCAGCTCTAGTCAGAACTTTCCAACAATGAAAATATAGAACGAGTTTTATATCCCCCGTTTGGTCGGGCTTTGCTGATTATCAATGAATATTTAATTAATTTATTATCTATTTAATTATTGTAAGCTAAATTTCATTGTTATTAATCGTCCATGTTTATTATTTATAAATTTTCATCTTGATAAAATTGATATAAACGGAAATAAGTTGATTACAATTATACTTTTCAATTTTACTGCTTTAACCACTTGATCGAATTAATTTTAAAATACTAGTACCTGGAATATTTTATCAACTGTAATATAATTTCAAAATAACGATAAATATTGTCTAAAAAATAGCTGAATAATTTGGGTTCAGAAACTGCCCCAGCTTTATTTTGCTTTATAAACTAGAACATAAATTAGCAACTTGGCCATTGCTAAATACAATAATTTCAAATTTATTTTAATAAACATTGCTCCTGTTCTTATTAGTACACAACTTTATCCTGGTAGATTTTTAAATTTACTTATTGTAAACTGTAACTGCCATCCAAAATTTAAAAAAAATTGTCCACGAAAAATGAATAACACAATTTGTTGGTGATGACTAAACGAACAATATTTCCAGAAACATTTCTAGAAATGTTTCTAGAAATGTTTCTGGAAATGTTTCTAGAAATGTTTCTGGAAAATTATTTTATTACAATTTAGATGACATTTTTTGAAAAACTTTTTTTTTACAGTTTGTATAATATTTTTTGAAATATTTTTTTATTGCAGTTTGTATAACAGTTTTTGAGATTTTTTTCATTACACTCTGATTGGAAATTTGTGAAAAAAGTTTTATTCTAGTTTGAATTTTAAAATGGTTTGAATTATTTCATGAAAATTAAACCTTTTTTTGATTATGAAATTTAGTTATTAATTAAAATATCAGGGTCAGAATTAATTTAATAAAAATTTTAAATTTGAATCATTTTAATTCATAACAATTTTTGCTTGAATAAAAACTTTCATAATTTTCAATAAAAGCATCAGGCTCAGGGTAGTATAAATTTCTACATACTATGCCTATTTTCTTACAAGTACTATTAGTAATATAACATGGTGAATTTTGGCAATAATTTCAGAAATTCAAGTTAAATATTAATACAATTATCATAAAAATATTTATGTGTGTCTTCAAGAACAATATTGAGATTGTCAATGTCATTTATTTCAAAGCATTTATCAATTTTATTCTTCTCCAGGTATTTCGTGTCAGAATAATATTTATTAATTACATAATGAATATAATATCGTGCTTGGGTAACATCACTTATTATCTGATTACTTATACAGATTTTACAAGCTTGCCACGAGCTACAAATTTCATTGTTGTAGTTGAACATGGGTTCTATTTGTTGAGTAGACATTGCTTACTCATAATATGAACCAATATTCGTGAATTATGTCTGATTGAGATAATGAGAGCTCAAGAAAGACAAGTCACCCAAAAAATATTTATGCATTTTCACTTAAAATGTTTAATTTCATTAATTTTTGAAAAGATAACAACTTAACCATGGAGGAATTAAAAAGTATTTGTTTCTTTGTTATACCCAAGGTCTTCTGAATATAGGAAAATAATAATATAATTAATATTTCAAACTTAACCATATATTTTTTTGACACAAATACTAAGACAATTCCAGACCTTATTTTGCTGACAGTATAAATCCCAAAGAAATTATGCTGACCCTGATATTTTAATTAATAACTAGATTTCATAATCAAAAACAAGTTCAATTTTCATGAAATAATTCATGTAAAACAATTTTAAAAAACTGTTATTCAAACTGAAATAAAATTTTTTTCACAAACTTCCAATCAAACTGTAATGAAAAAAATCTCAAAAACTGTTATACAAACTGTGATAAAAAAAAGTTTAAAAAATATTATACAAACTGTAAAAAAGTTTTTCAAAAATGTCATCTAAATAGTAATAAAATTATTTTCCAGAAACATTTCCAGAAACATTTCTAGAAACATTTCTAGAAACATTTTAGAAACATTTCTAGAAATGTTTCTAGAAATGTTTCTGGAAATATTGTTCGTTTAGTCACCACCCAATTTGTTTCGTAATCCTCAGAAAAATATTTAGTATCAAGGTAAGATAACATAAAATTTTTTAATAAATTTAAACTTGATTATTTTTATTTGTAAAATAAATTATGTTTCGTAAAAGTGGTAACTATTTCAGGTTAAAAATTTATGAACTATCTTCTAATTACAAGTTTAGTATTTTAATTAACTATTATTTGAACATGCTATTTATCAATAAATATTTATTTTGGCTAGATGATGCAAACTGTTATATTAATATCATATTTTTTCATTAAACTCACTAAAATATTTCGGCCACTTTTCTTATATGATTACAACTTTTCCCTGGAATAGTTTGAAAATTACATGATTAACTGTAAATTACATTTAAAATAATTAAAAGATTTGTCAGCAAAAAAATATATAAAATATTTGGAAGCCTCTGAGTTATTATCATTTGAAAGTATAATAAAGAGAAGTGTAAATAAAAAAATCACGAAAAACACATTTTTGAAAGCACAAAATATGATATATAATTTGATTGATAACTTTTCTGACAAACTGTAGCATAAACTCAAAATAATGTTATAAAATGTCAACAAAAGATGAGTTAACATTTCTGGTTCCGTTCACAAGATCCGTTTATTTTATTTTTAAACAAGGATATTATTAAAATTTCATTATTAAAATTCAGGATAAATAGAAATGTGGATGGATTACTTTATTAATTTTTATATAAGAGAAAACTTGTTAATTTTATTTTCAGAATAATTAGCTGAAATGTTTAATTGCAAAATTAAGTTTGCTTGGCAATACCGATGGATATTTTTTGAGAAATTAGATGAGATAATTAAGTTTATAACTAAAAATCGTATCATGTATAATTCTTCAATTATTTTAACTCTTACACATTTATTGCTAGTTTAATAATAATTTGAGATAATTTTGCCTCATATATTTTAACAAGTAAGCACCAGTGTTCATTAACTGTAACTTAGATTCTAAATAAAGATAAAAATAGTTGACTGAAATATTAATTACAGAAGTGGATCAAAATATTCGGTATATTTCAATTTATTTGCTTGTACATATTGAATTTTCTATTTCAAACCAGATAATATGGAATTTTTAATGTCTTACACAATTCTATTTCAGTCCATATCTAGAAATGCAAAAATTATTCACTTTTGGGATTAGCCTGGTATTCGCCGTGATTACCTTGTTTTAAACATTTTATAACAATTCCTCAAACCAGCAATGAAAAGATCACATAACAAGTGATGTTTTCATCTGTATATACGGCTCGCAAACAGATAACCGATGTTTGCGGGAAATAGAGATAACAGAAACATTGTTTTATCAATTGAACATGCTATACTCAGTGAACAATTGATTATGTTAAAAGTTAACGTATCCAACCACTGAAAAACTTTCAACCAATGAAAAATGATACTGGCACACATTTTGAGCAGAATGATTTAAAATGAAACTGTTTTTTGTATATTGAGGCGACCGCATACACACACTTAGGGAGAGGCTGCCACTCGTTGCCAGTTTGGTCTCCAGCAGTGATTCCGAGTTCGGCCGGGAAGGGGTTCGTAGGGCGACTTGCGTCACCGCAATATATCAGAAATCAATTCAGATCAATTTCAGTTCATCAACGTTTAACAAACGTTATTTATTGTCAGTAATATCTCATTGCTCTTCGTCCGAATACATTGCTTGAATGGCGAGACTAGGCTCAGAGCCGTGTTTATGTGTTGACAGCTCTTAGCGCATAGAATCGCAATTAGTTATAATTACAATTAGTTTTGAGATCAGATTTAGTGCTAGTTAGGTAGCTTAGAGTTAGGTCTATTATAATTATTGTACAGTTTTCGGTTCTAATCATAAATAATCTAGTTAATTGAGTTTAAGCTTATATTTAACAACAGTTAAATAGCGATGAGTTGGGCCAATCATAGAAGAGTTGGGCTTACGTGAGAATATGCTTTAAACTCAACTGACGTGACGTCACATTCGCCGGCACCGAAAGGCTTCGCTCTGGTGAGGACGAGGTCATGTGAACGAGTCGAAAGGTAACGATAGTTGTGATCGGTGGAGGACGCGGCGTAGTTCCAGTGACACTTTTTGCGTCGTCGCTGCCACTTGTGCGTAGAGAGATCGGAGTGGAAGTGATAGTCGGGATCGTGGTTGTGAGGGTTGAGATCATAGCGCTGAGATCTGCGATCATCGCGCGTTGGTCGGTTCGGTAGAGGTCCGGTGAACAGCTCAATGCAGTGGTTACTCTCAATCGTTGGCCTTCGCGCGGATATGTTCACAGGAACTGGTGGAGCCTTTGAAGATCCAGCCTGTCTGTTGGCTAGACTCTTCGCTTCAGACTCGCTCGTTCCCCGTGACTGTGCGGTGCACTGGTCTGTGGAAGTTAGTCCGGCGGATGACTGTGTTGAGACGCTGCAGATGTGTTCGAGTCGTTTGGCGGTACGACGTCTGTTTCGCTTGCGTTTCACTGATGGCTGCGCCATAGTGTCGGAGTTCTGGTCATACAATCTTTTATGTACCATTAAATTTGAAATAAATCTTCAATGATTAAGTTTACTTGCTTAAATTACAAGTTACAGTTTTTTGCCTGTATTTTGCATATAAAAGTTGATAATTAAACTGTAATTTAATTTTTAAAATTAAAAAAATATTAACCAATATTTTAAAATTTTGCTAATGGTCTAATCTAGCTGGACGAGTTTATTCTACATTATTAATTAACAATTGATGAGCCGAGTCTATTCCTGTATTTTTGTTTCGAAATATTTGATATTTTCAAACAAAAAATTATACTCTTTTTACAGCTTATAATTAGCAAGTTTATAAGAAAATCTCTATCTTGCTAATTATTCAATGGTATTTCATCAAATATATTGAATAATCTTTCAGAAAATGAAAATGATGATATTTAAATTTTTAAATGGTTAATTTGTTATTTAACAATTTATATTATAACCAGACTAATTAAATAATAATTTAAAACAGATCTGAACCTTTAACCAGTAAGACTTTCAAAACAGTGTGAATTATTTGAAATTTAATATCGTATTAATACTTGTTAAATTATTTAAAGTAACAAGAACAATAAAATGATCCACATATTTATGAAAAACATAAGAACGAGAGCTGCTAGCCGTTCGCCTTTGCGTCAAACCAGCTAAAATTTGTGTGAATAGCGAGGTTAAATAATAAAATTCTATGCAATACAGTTTAAATTAATACTTAACTTAAATTAACATAATCAAGTAATACGAAGTTAATATAATGAATATTAGCTAGAATATATTTAAAAATATATAACATTAATTACAGTTTCTTTTAATAAATTATCCATACAATACAATTTAAACCTGGGAAAAAATTAATATCTCGTCATATGTATCCCAAATATTTAAATATCAAAATGGGTGGAAATATAATTTAATTGAATGTACTTGAATTACAGTTTAGAAATATATAATTTTAGAGTAATCAAACAAGATTAATTTTTTGAGTTTATAAATACAGTCAGACCTGTCGTAAATCACACTGTGTTTTACAATTGTTTATATTCACACTTATTCTGTAGTCCCAAGTCCTATGTTAAAGTACTGTGACTGTATCCCTCACAATTTTCACGTTATGATTGCAAATAATAGACTATTTGCAATTTTAACCAGTTCTTATAGATTTATAATAAAATTAAAGATGAGCATGTAGCCAATAATATTTTAATAAAATCGAGAAAGAATATTTATGAACAATTCAAACTTTATTATAATGAAACTGTAATTTAATTTTTAAAATTAAAAAAATATTAACCAACTTTTTAAAATTTTGCTACTGGTCTAGCCTAGCTGAACGAGTTTATAGTACATTATTAACATTAATTAAAATTCCGATAGTTTTATTTTGAAACGTTTGATATTTTCAATCAAAAAATTATACACTATTTACAGTTTATAATTTGCAAGATTATGATAAAATCTTTATCTTGCTTTATCTTTATCTTTATATTTTTATAAGACGTGGACTTATTTTAAAGTCTAATTAAATTAATAAACAGACGGTTTGATTGAAACTCATTTAAAACTTTAATAAACTTTAAACTTACTCTAGGAGTGGAGAGTGAATCCCCAACCAACTGAGCTAGCTGGGCTGACAATAATAGCAGGTTTACTTATAAACACAATTCGAGAATGCGTTTCAAATGAAAAGTTACAGTTAAAATATTTTCAACAAAAAATACCATCTTAGATCTGCGTTTGAACGTTAACGAACTAACTATTGAGTTTATGCGCCTAGACCCCATTTATTGGTAGTGATGACACCAGACTTATATATCTGACTAGGTGGAACACTTTTTCAGACACTGGCTAGAACATTGAGAATACACTTCAAATCCAATATAAACTAGGTTATACCAAGTTTTTAGTGATTAAATTCTACAAAAAGCTAAGTTAATTAATAAATACAGAATAATCATCCATGCCAATAATTATTATCAAATCTGGTTACTATTTATTTATCAAAGACTTATTGCAAAAAAAATAAATATTTAGATAAAGTATTTAAATAATGGAAAAAAATTTTGTTTTCAAAATTTAATAAATATATTTAAATGAGCAAGTTAAAATTATTAAATTTAAAATTGACAAATTGATTCCAGAATTATATTCCAAAAAATTAAAAAATCTTTTTTTATCCATTCTTGTCAATCAATATATTTATCATAACAGCTGATAAATGAAAAAATCAAAATGATGATATTTAAATTTTTAAATGGTTTATTTGTAATATAACTATTTTTATTATAACCAGGCTACATTTTAAATTATAATTCAAAACCTTTCAACTTTGCAAACAGTGTTAATTAATTACTGGTGAAATTATTTAATGTAACAAGAACAAAGTTTTACGTTTTTATTTAAATTATAGAATAAAAAAATACACAGTATAATTTTATTGATATAAAACTTAAGAATAAGACATTTCGTCAAACCAGCTATTTGTTGAGAAAACAGCAAGGTTAAATAATAAAATTCAATTTAATAGTTTAAATTAATTTTAAACTTAAATTAAAATGATTTAGCAAAAAGTTTAACTTGACCTAATGACATTCCAAATTATAAATATTAAATTATAGGTAATTATTATTCAATAAAATATAAGATAATTACAGCTTGATCATGTATCAAATTGAATTAAATATAATGAAGCAAGTTGCTACCAATATTATATTTCACCAAAAAATTTTTTCTAGAGATGTCTCTCCACATAAAGAACCAGGTTTGCATAAGGTTAATTTAATTTACTTTTATTTCTATTTTTACAGTTAGTATCAGTAATATTCTGCTCTTGAATTCAACAGACTGTAATAGTGTGAACACTTTCTTGACATATTTGTCTTGAAATTTTCAAACCTTGGATGATAAGCCGATTATTTTGTACTATATTCGAGCAAGATTATTCATGGTTAATAATAATTTTTTTCATTAAGAAAATATAACAATGTGGCAGTGGTAAGGCAGTGGTAAGTTGATCGCACTCTGGGCGAAGGTCCTGAGTTCGGACCCGAAGGTCTGCTCCCTTTATTCTAATATTGTTATTCATTTTATTCACACGTTGTCAACTAGGCTACCTAGGCTAACTACAAATTATGAATTCTAATAGTAAATATGAACATATATATTATAATTTTCACCTAGCCAAACTAAAAATTCGACTAGAAATTGGAACCGGTTAATATAGTTTTATAATATAAACGAAGATGATAATTTATTTTATGTACAGGGTATTCTCGATAACCGCTATATGAAAAATTAAATACATTTTAATTTAGCAAGATTCCTTTTCGCCAATAAATTTCAATTAAGGTAAAGAAAAAATATTTATGAATATTTAAATTTTGGTTACAGTTATTGAATTCAATTATCAATTCAGGAATTTACGTGACTATTCACACAATAGTTTTACAAAAATTAGTTCATTCAAACGGATACTTAAATAGTGGCTAGTTTATTTTGGTAAGCTTTATAGATATTGCATCCATATGAAAAGTATCCCACAAACAAAGTAAACAAATTATTTTTAAATTTAAATTTCAAACATGTTTTATAATAAAAAGTTTTCGCAATTATTGTCATTAATATTATTATTGGATTTATTATTTTAATTGACTGTAAGTTTGTTTGCAATAGTTCTACACTCGATTATATGGACATAACTGTGTCCAAGTTGTTGAATGTCGGCAAATATTGGGCCATGACTAAAAAGCCACCAAAAGCACAACAAGCACAGCAACTAGCACAACTTGCACAATTAGCACCACTAACACCACTATTAGCACCACTTTTTCATTTAGAGCACCAGAAGCACCACTTTTTGATATTGAGCAAAATTAGTTTACAGGAAATCAACCACTGATCAATTTTTGGGTCAACTTATCCATGCTAGATTCTGTTAATTTTTATTATGTTATTATCTGCGCCTTGGCAAATTGTTTGCATCAAATATCGACCAGGTTAACTTTTTCACTTGATCCAATTTGTAATATTGCCTGTATGTGGTGAGACGTTTGAAACTGTAAAATATATTTTTTCTTTTAAAATATATGAACTTGGTTCAGATTACATTTTATTTGGTGATTTCTAAACGGAATTTCAAATTTTTTACTGTTTAAAAAATTATAAATGATTTATTCTTATTGTTAATATTTTTTTCCAGTAGTATTCTTACACCAATAATAATTTATCCAGATTCAACACAAATTATAAGAATCATTTTAGATTAAATTACAGTTTTCGTTAATACTTAAATTTTGATACTGGTCAGACAACACATAAATTATAATATTGAAAATATGACAAAGCATATCGAATCAAAATTATACATTTAAACTTTAACTAGGTAAAATTTTACTTCTCAATACAATACAAAATTACATTTTATCAGATTTTAATTTACTATTGTTTTAATAAATATATGAATTAATTTACAAAATATTAGTTAGCATTCAATCGCATTCACAGACAAATGATTGCATATATTCTCAACAAAACAATCGAAATGTTTATAAAAGCGGTGGAAATGCAAATAATTGTAAATTTAAAGGGTTCAACTTGTAAAACATAACTGGATGCTATTTAAGATAGAGATTAAAACAAAGATTCTACAAAGGTTTTCCCTTGTTTAAAATATTTCTATTGTTTATACAATAATAAAATATTTGGAAAAACAGATTATAATTAATAAAAATATTTTTTAGTTTTAATTAATTTAATACAAACATTATTTAATAAACTAATTTATCAAATAAACAGGCATCATTTTCACCACTGTCAATATTGCGCTGATGGTTGCAATGTGTGAAAACAAGATTTTACTTGATTATTATGTACACGGATGATGTGGGGGAGACTTACGAACGGTGACGACTTCGATAAGAATTTCAGGCAGATGATGTGAACGTCTGTATACTTCTTGTAATCCATTGAAAGTATTCTTCTGATAATTATCTTTAATATTCATTATTATTATAAATTATTTTCGGTTGACTTTAAGCATAAATGTTAACAAAAAATGTATTATTTTTCTAATTTTTTAATGCAATCAAAAAGAATATCACATAAAAATTATTTTTATAAGACGTGGACTTATTTTGATGTTTAATTAAATTAATAAACAGACGGTTTGAATAAAACTCATTTAAAACTTTAAAAGTTTAAAAATTCCAATTAATTATAAATTGATTGTTTCTTTAATGAAACTGATGATATCTAAGTTTTTAAATGGTTAATTTGTTATATATGATAACAATTTATATTATAACCAGACTAAATTTAAAATTATAATTCAAAATAGATCTGAACCTTCAAAACTTTCGAAACTGTGTGAATTAATTGAAAATTAATAGCCTAGTTAATTGAAAAATACTGGTGAAATTATTTATTGTAACAAGAACAATAACAAGATCCACATATTTATGAAAAACATAAGAACTAGTGCTGTAAGCCTTTCGCCTTTGCGTTAAACCAGCTATAAGTTGAGTGAACAGCGAGGTTAAATAATAAAATTCAATTCAATACTGTACTGCTTAAATTAATTTTAAACTTAAATTAAAATGAACAAGTAATATTAATAAAAAAAGTTAACCTTGACCTGATACTGTATGTGCCGAAATTATAAATTTGTTTAAAAAAATTGACAATAACAGTTTCCATAAATAAATTATCCAGATTCAACACAAATTATATGAATTATTTTAGATTAAATTACAGTTTTCGTTAATAATTAAAAAGTGATACTGTTCAAATTATTATCATTATTAGTGTAAAGAATTTCTATAATTTGCAGAAAATATTTAAAATAACGTTAAAATGACAAGAAATAAAATAAATATAAGAATAAATTATAAAATGAGCTCAAATTCTTCCATGTATTAAAGCA
>JAQIWA010000390.1:0-33364 GCA_034693305.1 Eueremaeus valkanovi | reverse complement strand
CAGAATTAGTTTATCTATCACCATTCAAAAGTTATTCAAATTTTACTTTTATCTTTAATTTTTGAAACCCCTAATATGCAGACATACCTTACTTCTGGTGGAAGTGGCGATAATCGGAGGTCTGTTCATCGTATAGGACTGGGCCTCGAACTGCCACTTCTCTATATTAATATCACTTCTCCTAACATTCCTCTTATTACTGACCGGATATTTATCCGAATTGTTTTTGAGCTTAATTTCATTATCCAGACCACCCAAACGATACCAATGAGACTCTTCATCAAAAATAAATGTCTCTAAAGAGGGAAATGAAGATTATTTGACTGAATAAAAAGGAAGTGGATTACTGTTATTACAGCTCAATATCAGTCCAACTACTCTGCAAAGGGCTGTTAAATGGCTTTTGTCTGAAACTACTGAATGAGTAAAATCTGAATTGAGAAAGGCTTAAATTATGTACTGTATTAATTGGAATTAATGACCGGATACTTTTCCTCTAAGCTTACTGTTTGTTCAGATAATATATTCTCAACTAATATCCTGATAATGTTTTCGACGATTGATATTATTTGAAAGAATAGTTTGCATTAAACGATAATTAGAGCCAATATTTGATTACCTGATAAATCAATGATAACTTGGCCGAGAAATCTATGTGGAGTATAAATAGAAAAACTCCAAACACTTAATTCCAAATATTTGCGCTTAAAGTCATCCAATTTAATGTTGGGGTAAACCATAGTTTGCTTCCACTGAGGGTTTAGAGACCTATAGAAATATCGGGTTCGGCGCTGATTATCAACACTAATGCAAATGTAAAACAAAAATAAGATCTGATTAAACAAAATGCGCTTTTTATGCAAATAATAGCAGTAATATTTGGACTCACATTCGTGGCGGCAATAAATAGCACTTAACAAATGGATCGGGTGATTGACCGCTGGTTAGTGTCATTAGATTTTGCGCCTCAATAATTGTCACGTAAAGTATTGCCGCTTTCATATCGTAACATATCTGAAGCTAAACATAAGCATTCAAAATATGGGCAATCATTATATTAATTGTTTCAGAATATTCTTTGCTTCGATACAGTAGTACAGAATCACACAAAAAGGTTCAGCAAATAAATAATATCAGAGGACCTGAAACTCTGTCACATTTATACAACATTTAAAATAGAGATGACCAAGTTTACAGTCGAAACTATTTAGCCATACAATCATATCAAATAACTGAATTTTAAAGCCTCTTTAAAGAAGCTTGCTTGGGTTTGTCAAGGTAAAATTCTAGTTAAGAAATATAACAAAGGTATGTTTGATTATCTCTATTTAAAGCATTAAATTTTACATTTATTACATTAAACTAATTATTATTTTTTGAAATTAGAAATAAAAAAAAATCAGATTAAATGTAATTTTAATTGAAATATCGTTTAAATATTTATTCATTTTTATTAATTAGTTGAGTGAATCATAAAGTCTTTTGATTATAAAATACAAAAATTAATGTAAAAGTTATTTATCTTAAGAATAAATCAATTTATTTATACAAATAAAATAACTTAAAACATGATTTGAAATAATATAATGAATTAAATTATTTATAATTACAGATAAGAACTTATTTGATTTGATGAGAATTCACGAAAAAATGAACTTTTCCTTCAAACAGATAACAAGCGAAACAACAATATATTCTTAAATAACATAAAAACCAATGCAAAGCATAATATGTAATAAGCAATCAATTGAATTGATTCAACGATACATTTTCGATAAGGATTTAACTGTAAATCATTTGTTTGAAACGACAAATGTCTTGACTCATGCGAATAGCATTAGCTTATAGATTGAAAAACAATTTATTTGATAAGAGACGGAATATTTTGAGACAACAAACCGAACTTAAGAGACAGACTGAGGACAAAGTGCCAAAAGAGCGGTTAACGACATATACGAGACAACAATTGGCTTCGATTGGATTTTTGTTGCAGTTTTTAATTGTTTACCTGTATTTCACCTTGAATTTTGCCTAATTGTTCATCGTCTATGTCAAACTACAGGGGATGAGACAAAGTATGGGTCAAATGTGAAGAACATAACATTAGGAAAGGATAATAATCGCCAATGAATTAGGATTTTCGCCATTCATATAGAATTTAGTCTACAATAGATTTAGTGAACTAAACCTTTTAGACATTGATTAAGAATTATATTCTTTATAATTGTATTTCTATTCAAGTTATGTTTGCGTTCAGGACTTGAGTCCAAACTAATGAAGAGAATAAGAAAGAAAATCCTAATTCATTAGTATTATTAGTTATTTAATGAATTAACTGAATAATTAGGTTTAAGGTAGAAAAGGATGAGTTTTTGTGAGTCTATTATCTAATTCTCATTCTATAAGTATTTTCTAATCATAGGTAAGTGCAGGAACTCTACTGAACTCTCGCAACACTACTCTATTATAAATCAAATATTCATTAAAAATGTTCTGTTCTTTGCTGTCATCACAAAAGTTATTCTGCAAATGAAAAATAATTTATTCATATTATGTGTCAAAAGTCTTGCAATTATTTTCTATAACACTGTAATCAACATTGAATATATTGAATGCATTATCAGAATTGAGGGAATTATAGAATATATAGAATAATATTCACTGCAAACAAGAATATAGTTAATTAGTTATAAATAAATGCTTATATCACCATGCTTATATGCTCTCTTAATGATTATTCTTTGTCAATTTATAATATTTATTGCTATTTATTATGAATATTAATGATAAACAAACAAATAAAAAGATTAACTCTAAAGGATATGATATATTGTATCAAAAACATTGAATAAAAATTAATTATATGTCAGGAAAATAAACAGAATATTAATTAAAAGGAATTTTTCATTATTTTTGTCAAAAGTTTTAATTAAAAAAAAAATATTTGAAAAATATTTTTGTATTAATCAATAAACTTAATGAACGCCCAAAAGCTTTTGTTTCCCATATTCTCGCAATGCATTCAATAAATTGTTTGAAAATATTATATTTTTATATTATATTTATAGTTAAGCATAAAATGTGTATGAATTCAATCAATCCTTTCTCTATCTTAAATCCAATTAATTGAATCGAAAATATATTAGATTTTAGTTTGATTTGCATGAAAATCAATTTTTGAGATTTCGATGAATAATTAATACCAGGCCTCACCTTGGCTTCATCGTCATTGACAAGATTGGCATCGAATGATTGCAGTTCAATGGGTTCAATAACTTGTTGGGATTCAACACTTTTTTCTTATGAAAAAGTTTTTATTCGTTAAAAAATAGAAAGAAAATTATGTGAAGAAAAACAATTATATGATAGACATGCATATGATATGTCATTAGAGTGGACAGAATTGACCCCAAATACCAACAAAAAACTTAAATATAAATAATTAGTTAATTATTGGTTTAAATATAGATTTTTATGCTTTTATTATGATTTGGTTTAACTCAGATAAAAGAGTTATAATTATTGTAATTATTGCTATTGTTTTCTCTCATCACTCGTCTCAATGTCTGATCAGTTTCTTACCGATTTGGGCGCTATGTGTCTGCTGTTGGTGTTGTTGCTGCTGTTGTTGCTGAAGATGTTGCTGTTGTTGTTGTTGGATATGTTGTTGCTGTTGCTGCTGATAGTGTTGCTGCTGCTGAAGGTATTGCTGCTGTTGTTGGTGTTGCGGATGCTGTGCATGCGATGGCATTGGTTGGTGAGCCTGAACCTCGTCAACCGGATGGTTGTGCTGTAATATGACCTGAGGGTGCTGTGGGTATCCCTGGGACTGGTGTTCATAACTTTGATACTGGTTTGGAATCATATTGATATCGGTTCTGATCACTACTTCTATTTCGTCGCCCACTTGTGTCGATATAATTCGCGACACTTCGTCGTGAGATATACCGGTCAATGGGATCCCATTCCACTCGATTACTTGCATTCCTGTAGAATCAATAATAATTATCGTGTGATTCAATCGATTCTGATATAACAAATCAACTCATAGTATAAAACCTTTGAAAATAAGTTATAATAAATATGGTATCGATTCGTACAGAATATGACCTTTTCTGAAAAGATTTGGTTTTAGAACTTAAGACTAAAATCAAAATTCAAAACATTTCTATTCAAATGTAAAAATCCTAATCACGTATAGAACAAGAATATTCTGTAATATTACAACTCTTATTTCGATAATAAAGTTCAATAAATGGAATAATAATAATTTATCAAGATAATAATACTGCAATTATAAGCATAATTTTCAAATAATCAAGCTTCACATGTTTCTACACAGGTATATTGTATTATATAAATAGGCGACCATGGATCTGGATTTTGGTCTGGATTTAATGTTTCAGAATCTATAGACTTCTTCTCTCCGAAAGTGAAATTATGAATAAAAGTCACGAAAAATATTGGAAACTGTTTTCATTGATTACACAAATGGAGAGAAAGTATAAAATCGGAGAATTGAGTAAATTATTCAAATATTTTACTTAAAGAAAGTCTAATATAAAAAGTTTATTCCTATTCAAGAATAAAGCCATAAATTAGAGGAAGAAGACTGATATCAAACCTTCTCTTATCTCTCCCATCATTGTAAGGCTTGGATGTATTTTTTGTATATATGCGCCAATCATATTACTGCCGGGTATTTCTTGGCCGCCAACTACTTTCAAACCGAGTCCATTGCCTGATTTGGTTTAGATTAACAGAAAAGAAAAATAAAGTAAAACCAAAATTAACTATAAGTTTAAGAATATTTTGCAAATATTAAACATAAAAATATAAAATTAAGAATAAGACGAATAATAAGAATAAAAATAATTGAAAAAATCAAAGAAATAGGAAATAAATACCAGACAATCAATACTATAGAACAATGACTGTCAAAGATATAGAGAGATATAGAGGACTAAAGAAGACTATTAGAAGAGTGAAAGTGAAAAGTGATACTAAAGAGACAGAAACTGATATTCAATTAATATGTTTGTCACTAATAATCATAAATATTGAATATCTTATAACAACATATACTGTATAATAGTTTGCTCTCATATTATGTGATTTTGGATTCTGTTGATGCGTTTGTACAGTTACTACAGTGTACTGTAGAGAACACTTACCACTAACTGACCGTATCTTTGGATCTTGAGTGAGAAGTATGCGTTTGACAGGAAACGGGTATTTAGGATATTTCGTTGTGTTCGGTGCGAACTGTAAATATGAAGAGCAAATACAGAGGCGTTGGATACATGGCTACATGGCCCGCAATCAGATTGGATCAGATTGGGTCGTTCGGATCGGAATACGAGACAACAACAAATCGAGAGTCAATTAGTCTGCCTTTGGATCTCTTTTTTCTGTTTGTTTGAGCTTTTATTTCTGCTAACACTTAAACATTGATTGTCTGAATTCAAACAGTTATTCCACAAATCCATCAGAAAATCAATTTATTCTTTAGTGTCGTTATTAATAGAGCTATTGTTTGACATTTGAACTGAGAATTCGCTTTCAATTGTGTTCTCACTTAGTTTTGGAAATAATTATTATTAAACTTCGGGTCAATATTAGAGTTATTAAGATTTATAATATATTTGTATTAAGATTTCTGGTTTATGCTGAGTGTGTACTCTCTTTCTGGTTTTCATACGGGTGCGTACGGGTGTCTTACTTGGGTTTTCTTAGGCGATCCTCTCATCATATTATGCTCTATATGGCCGTAACCAGACCTATGATGACCTGAGATCACAGAGAAGATTAGGTTTATTCTCAAGTAATCACTTCTAATGAGAAAATTGCTATTAATGACGAAAATAGCAATTCATATAAAACTAATTGATTTACAATTTATTGCTAATAAGAATAAATTGTTTTCTTTGCAATCAATTAGTTCGAGTCATTATTTGATTGCAATACCTGTTCCTACTATTGAAGAACTGCCCAAATCTTCCAACAGTTTTCTAGATCTGGTCGGCATATCTGGCAGTATAGGCATCGCTGGTGTGTTCAGCATAGGGTCCATGAACTCACTGGGAGTATCGGATTCAGTGGCAGACATAAGCGAACCCATGTCTGGATGAGCAAAGTTAGGCCGACGCAGAAGTGCCGCATCTCTGGAGTTCTGACCACTTCTCTGGCTATAAACGGGCGGCATATTAGCCATTCTCGGGTCGTAGCTCTGGTTATAATTATAATTGTCGGGTCTGTTCGCCAAATATAAATTGGTTTATGTTTTAGATAATAAACAATTATTTGATTGATAAGTGAAAGCAAAACACTCTTGGAATCAGCCCTTCAGTCCATTCATATACTTATTTTGCACTCAAATTCTTTAATATATTCATTGCTTAAATTCACGACAAACTCATCGCAAAGAATGACAAAAAAAAATTAATTAAATAAAAGCATTCAATCAATAAAGGTTTCAATACTAATACCAGTGCAAAAAGTTAGGCACAGAAACACTTTTTGTTATAAAAACAAAAAACTTAAACCATTTGAAGAAAAACTTAATCAAAGAAATAATAGAAACGATTGGAATGAATGCAAACTTCATTACCGAATATTAATAGGAAAACGAAAGAAATAAGTAATTAAATAAAGTGAGTGGTAATGGATGTGGATATGGATGTGGAGAATACGAGTCTATATAACATATATCTACCCATGCATTGGCTGCGAATAATTAGTTCTGAGTCTTCCGTTATAGTAATCCTTAGGCATTTGATGGCCGGTTGGCATTTGGTAGTTGTAGTAATCCTCGTCCATAAGAGCACCTGGACCGTATATATCATCGACGGCGCCGTATGGAAGACCACTTCCATCGATTGAATGCCTATACAGTCGGCCCGAGTCGGCCATCTGCTGGCGCCGGCGTTTGATCTCAGCGCGCACTTTGGCCGCCTTCTCCTCCCGGGTCAAGTGGTCGTCCTCGTCTTCGGACACATAGGGCGACGGATTCCACGAACGAGTGCCCCGACTGCTGACCACTCGGCGTCTCTGTTGTGTCAGATCGTCGTAATAGTACTTCGAAGAACTCCTTCCGTACGGATCCAATCCATAACCAAATCTGGACATCATTTCCGCCGACCCCTCACTTCTCCGGCGAACTCTTGGACTTAACTGAAGAATTAAAATAAAATTATAATAATTTATATATATTTGAAAACAACTTATAATAAGAATAATTGCAAACAATTACCGCATTTGCGGCCAAATAGAGATTGTTTTCATTGGAATCCATTATATTGGGTATAACTGACTCTCGAAGTCCAAAATCGGTGTCGGAATAAGCGCCCAATGAAGACATAGGTCTCTGTTGTCTCTGATAATTGAGTTCAATGCCGGTTCTGGTCGGATGTAATGACTCGAATTCGTATGATTTGAACGGAATGTCGTCTCTTAGGGGCGAATGCGAGCCATAGATCCTCGAGTCGGAGGCAGTCTTTGACTTATATCTGCCTCGTCTTCGTCGGACAGGCGATGAGTATATATCGTAAAGAGTTTGCAAATCTGTTTCCGAACGCCTATAGAAATCCTGATCCCTATCCCTCAGACTCATGAGCCGGTGCTTCTCATCGGTGGCGATCTTCAGTTCTTCCCATAATTGCTGTTTAATATTCTTCATATAAGACGGAAATCTTGTCGGAGATGTCAGTCCACCAGCAGTTGACTGCAATTGACGACTGATCTGCGACTCACCCGGAGGTATTGGTGATCGGGCCGGGGATCTGATGTTACCGATCGGACTCTTAAGTACCGATTGGCCATAAGTGGAGGCCAGGAATTGAGTAATGTCTGACGTGGAAGAAAATGGCGATTGTGGCCGATGTACAGCTGCCAAACCCATAACTGCACTGTCCAGTGATGAAGAGGGACGGAGGGGTGGAATGCGCTTCGAGGCTATTGATGTGGAAGAGATAGCCGGTCGGCCTGAATGCGGGTATTATGTGAAACATAAGAAACAAAATTAATTGCAATTGAATTACAAGAATGTCATTAAATATACGAATATTTGAAAAAATTTAAGATTTTTGTTAAAAATAATATTTGATTCGTTGGGATAACTGACCCGCGAGTCTATCTTTGATCAATTTTCTGGTGGCAATCACAGGAGATACAGGTTCTTCGTCGAATGGAACTGACGGTAATCTTCTTCTCTTTCCCTTATCTGTTGAATCACTTTGTGAATCTGAGAAATCACCCCCGGGTGTAATAGGGGTGTGCGATCTCAGCAACGAAGATTGGTTGGCACCATATGGAGACGGACTGATCCGGTCGTATAGAGAAGTCGTTGGCATTATTGCAGATGAGACCAGAGTTGAAGTGGCAGTTGTGAGGACAGTGGCCGTCGACAGGTTTGTTCGTCTTGTGCTCGGATTGATAATTGCCTAATCATGTGATCCAATCGATTAGAAATAGAGTAAATTCCGAACAAAATTCAATACAATATAATCAATAATCTGTCACATTTTGATTATAAATATGATAATATCCTTGATATACACAGTACCTAGTTCAGGTTATTTTCATTATTATTAAAGCTAATTTATAACCATTATAACCATTAAATGAGTTTTCTTTTTATCCTGCTAATAATCAATTGAAATGAATTTTCAATACAAGTCATTCTAAACAATATTTAGAAAAATTAGAATTAATTTGAATTATAATTCAAATAAAAGTTCGTTAGAATAGTGTAAATCAATTGAAGTGTTATTTATTGTTTGAATTAATTACCGAAAAAGAGATAATAAAAAATGGCGTCCAATCCTAACAATACTAATTCAAATAGTGGTCAGAAAGTAGTATTACCTGAGAAACACATATCACTACTGAAGGGAAAGAACTATACGATTGGGAAAGTACTGAATTCAGGCAAATACAGTCGTGTCTGCACCGCAACTATGAATCAAAACCATAAGCCCACAGAGATTGCGGTCAAAGTCATTGATTTGACCCTAACATCAGACGACTATAGAATGAAGTTTTTGCCCAAAGAACTCAATGCTCTGACAATCCTTAAACACCAGTACATAATACTAGTCCACACCATTGTTCTCATCGACAACACTGTCTATGTGTTTATGGAAAAGGCGGCCGGAGGTGACATTCTGGACATGTTGGCCGCAAGTGGTAGTATTCCTGAGGCCAAGGCTAAAGTGTTATATAAAGGCATAGCACAGGCACTGAAGTATATCCATAGCCAGGGCTATGCGCACAGAGACGTAAAGAGTGAGAATATACTGCTAAACAAAGAGCGAACGATCGCCAAAATAACCGACTTTGGATTCTCGACCACTTGTTTCGACCCATCGACTGGTCGAAGGAGATTAAGCGAAACATACTGTGGAAGCCCTTATTATTCTGCACCAGAAGTATTAAAAGCTGAGCCATACGACCCAATGAAAAGTGATGTCTGGTCTCTGGGAGTAGTGCTCTATGTGATGGTCAGCATCTCATTCAATATCTAATCTAATTTCTAGTTTAGTTAATCTTATTCTGCACTTTAGGTGAATAACTTCCAGCCCTTTACACAGCAATCGGTTCAGAAGATGTCAAAACAAACGACAAAACAATTCAGTTTAGAATTTCAAAACAAAAATTTAAGCAAAGACTGCAAAGACTTAATTAGCAAACAAATAGAATTAGACAGACATAAAAGGCTTTCTATGGATCAGGTAGTAGAGCACAAGTGGCTTAAGACTTCAAAAATGTAAAATAATTTAATAGAAAATGTTTACTTCAATAAAGAATATTCTGTCAAACATATCAATAGAGTTGTTAACAATTCTTGAATAGAAAAAAAATCATTATTTGCTTCAAAAACGAAAATCTGATTATTTTTTTCTAAATAAAATATTCTGTGAACTAATCAATAGTTGTTATAATTCAATAAAGTGGTTAATAATATGGAATTAATTTCAGAATTTAGTAGAATATATAAAAATGTATAGAAAGTAGTTTTTAATTATTAATTATTAAAGAATATTCTGGAATATTCACTAAGTCTTTGCTATATTCTGAAAGTGTTTACTATATTTTCAGTGATGAGTCTCTTGTGAACACAATTATTGTGTACTGTAGTTAATATGAGTGAAAAGTGAACGAATAAATAGGATAATTAATGTTCATTAATATTCATTAATCATTTGCTGGCAATTATAAACTTAGGGCTAACTCAACAAAATATTCCCACTTTAACCCTATGTTTAACACAAGCAATACATAAGTTGACAGTTATTTGATATTATAGTCAACATTACGGAGAAGTTTACGATAATTCAGACAAATTGTTGCTATTATTGCAATACTATTAAGAATGTGTTCAAACCTGAGACGATATGACACTGCTCTGTGTCTTCCGAGGCATTAGTGGCGAAACAGGTCGTTGTGCTGACAGTGCAATCGTTGAGACAACGCCTGAAGAACGTGTGGACACATTGTGTGTTTGAGCCGCCAGTGTTTGCACTGCGGTTTGCATTTCCTCAGTCGTCGGATGCGGTAGACGTCTGTGCAATGACTTTCTGGAGGCGCCGCCACTGCTTGTGACCGACGCCTCAGTGTTTCTACTGATGACAGTCGAAGCACTGGTCATCTGTTTGTTTGGACCTGAAGTGGGCGTCGATGAGACTGAAGGCGGGGTAGAAGTGGACACCTGTTTGTCTTGCTTGGAAGTCTCTGGTTTGGGCTGAACGGGTGGCACAGGCTGTACAGCCGACTGTTCTTTAAGGTCTTTGCGCTCTATGTCCTGCTGTTGTCTAATACTCATCTGTTCGGTCATCTGCTTCTGGAGCTTCTGCTGTTCGATCTGAATCTGAAGAAACTGTTGCTGTTGTTGGATAAGGATCTGCTGCTGTTGGAGCTGTTGTTCCACTTGAGGACTGGGAAGCAGTGACTGCGCGACCGCTTGTGGATTGAGCTGTAGTTGCAATGGAATTGTCGACTGATTCGGTCCCGAAGTCATTACGATAATCGGTTGCTGACCAACACCGGCGTCAAGAGATGTCTTCTGAGCCGTCGCTTGCGTTCTATTGTCTGATTCAAGCGATGACTGCTTTTGGTTTGCAATTTGTTGGCCTCTGTTCTGGTTTTGTTGCATTTGCTGTCTCTGTGACTGACTTTTGGCCTCTCTTTCCAAATGTTTTAATTTGGATGCGATTTGATATTGTTCTTCAGTCGGCGAACTCGTTCCCAACGCTTCCATAGCTTTGTTGAAGTCAGCTATCATTCCGGTTATTGTTCCACTCGTTGCTCGCGGAATGTTTGGCATAATTGTCGACAGCTTTGGACAAACAGATCAATATTTGGTTCAATCACTTATTTTAATCATTAATATATTTCAATAACAAACCGATTCTCCGCTCGATTTAATCTTTTCCATAATCTCCTGTTCGGCCGCTTCTATAGACGGAGAGACGTCTAGAATGGGTGACAGATCTGTCGGGGGTGACCAGCACTCAGGCACCTGAGGCGGAGTCTTCTTCGGCTGCAGTTGTTGTGCGTACGACTGCTGTTGACCCTGGATGGTCTTGTGTTTGGGCGATGGCGGCGACGAACTCAGTGAGGACGAGGCTAACTGTTGGGTCACTGTGTGTAAGGGCACTGTTCGGGGAATCGGAGTTGTAATAAGTCCTGATCGTTGCGAAGGCGAGCCCATGTCTTGAGGTTTCATATCTCTAATGCCAGTCGTTGTCATTGTTTGGGAAGTTGTGATCATTTCGGACATTGGTTTCGAAGAATAACTTTGATAGACATCTGAAGACTGAGGCAATGCGTTCCGCAATTGATGTGTACTCTGATAGCGCTGATACTCCTCTTGGCTGTAGTTCTGCTGAGTTTGTTGTTTCGGCTGTTGTTGTGTTTGTTGTGGATATTGTTGTTGTTGTAAGTGCTGTGCATTTGGATCGGATTCATAACCAGTTTGTCGTAAATCTTGTTGTAGTTGTTGTTGTTGTTGTTGTTGTTGTTGTTGCTGTTGTTGCAGATTCTTGTTGTCGGCCGAAGTGTATTGTTGTCTGATTTCTTGTCTGAACTCTTGTTGGTTAAGCATCTGTTGGTTTACAATCTCTGGCCTTTGGTTTTGAGGCAATTGTCTCATACCATCTCTGTTCACATCTTGGTTTGGGTATCGCTGATCAGATCGAGTGTCTTGTCTTACATCTTGTCTCATATCGGGTCTAACGTCTTGTCTTATATCTGGCCTCATATCTGGTCTTATGTCTTGTCTTGCATCAGGTCTGATGTCTTGCCTCATATCTTGCCTCATGTCTTGTCTCATGTCTTGTCTCATGTCTTGTCTCATATCTTGCCTCAAGTCTTGTCTCATGTCTTGCCTCAACTGGTCTTGCCTTACATCTGGTCTTGTATCGGGTCTTATGTCTTGTCGCACGTCTTGTCTCATATCTGGTCTCATCTCTTGTCTGCCTTCAGGTCTTATCTCTGGTCTATCATCGGGTCTGATGTCTTGTCTATATTCTTGTTGATACAGACCTTTATTCTGTGGTTGCGATTGCATCTGACTTTGCTGTGCGACCTGACTCTGGGTCTGTTGCTTAGCCGAGTCCAGACCATACTGTCTGTTGTAGTCCTGACCAGTCATTTGCTGTTTTTGCAATTGTTGTTGCTGTTGGTTCTGATTCAGTTGAGGCATTTGTGGCATTTTCCTACCCGTCCCAGTCGTTTGTTGCAATTGTTGTTGTTGTGGTTGGAGCTGAGGTTGTTGTGGCTGAGTCTGGTTCCATTGTGCCGGCTGAGTGCTACCTCCGATACCTGGTTGATCAGAAACGACTACACATAAGATAATTAATATGAAGTCCAATATTGAAACGATTTATAAAATATAATTGTCTTTTGAATAATAGATAATTAGATGAAAACACAGAATATTCTCTAACATAACAAACTATTTGACACACAATAAGCAACGAATACATTGAACTCATAGACCATTGCATTACATAAACATAAAGAATATATGAAACATAAGTATAAAAAATAATGTATCGATAAAAGAGAAAATTCATTACAAAAAACAATTTCATGCTATCCATCAAAACCAGGCATTCATATAAAGAATAAGAATTTTGTCAAATATTGATAATGTAATAGAAATCTGTGATAGAAAACAAAACTGCACTCAAATCCACATATAGTGAACATAGCTTTGAAGGCATAGACAGAATATTCTGTTTGATAGCCAATCACTATATAAGAGATATTGAATAAAGTTTTTGTTTCTGAAACAGATATTCTGTATATAAATATATTTGCAAACAAATCAAATAAGAAGTGAAAAACAATTGACGAGAACTGTTTTGAGCAAATAATATTCAGGGGTAGAGCATATCCGTTGATAGAGCAACCAATTGTCACAATAATATACAACACATTTTAATATTATTGGCTTAAATGTAATATTAGTTAATTTTGTTTTATTGACATTTTTTTCTATTCATTTATATATATTTTTCCTTATTTTTCTCAATAATCATAACATTGAATAAGTTTATTTCAATTTGATCCGAACGATTTTTGGTTTGGAAGTTATGTAGAGTTGATTTGTTTGTAAATTTTTTCAATTGTGTCCTGATCATTTCATATATTAATACATCGAACGATTGGTTATTTTTATTTTATTATATATAATATAAATATAATTAATATTATGCAGAAATTATTCGATTCTAGAATACAGACACAAATCTAAGGGGAAAATGAATGTCAACTTAAATGACTATAAACTCTATTAACGCTAATCTTCAACAGAATTATAGGATTTTCTATTAATAATATTCTATTTCTATAAATAAGGTTTAAATTATATATAGATTTCCTAATAAGGGATAGAATTAGGAATTGAATTAAACTAAATAATAGATAACTATTAGAGTTATTATTATTATCTTATTATACGGTTTGTCATAATTTGTGTCATTTGTCACATCGAAGTCTGTTCTGCATAGTATCGGAACAACATTTAGTCGAATAGTGAATATCCAGTTAATACTGATTTGTTTGTCTGTTTTGTCACATATGTATGCAATGATTACCTCTCCATCTGTGAAGAGTAGCCGCAGTGTCACTATTCAGATCATTATCCTTATCCTGAGCTAAATTAAAATGTTGGCATTCAGTCCGCTTGGCATTGAGTTGCGGCGAAACTATGTCTTCTTCTTCTTCGGGAATCGTATAGACTTCGCCCAAACTCCTGTCAAACTCTGTCAGCCCGAACACAGTGGTGGCCGAGGCGTTCGACAGTATATCACCCTCTTCCTCCTCGCTCTCCTCCTCGTACTCGCCTTCCCGTTCATAGTCTTCGTCTATATCAAAGTTATCCGAGTACTCCCTGACAATAGGCCGGCCATCAGTGCGCAACATAGTCTCATCGATATCCTCTTCGTCCTCCTCTTCTTCCTCCTCCTCCTCATAATCATTGTCGTCATCGACGGTCTGTTCAACTCTATTCTCATGTTTACGCGAAACAAAACTAAACAGATTGTCAGTCTGTCGCATGTCATGTCTGTTGTCGGCCAGTGCTGTCTGTGAAGTGCTCTTGTGGCCGGATATGTGACCCCCAATATTATTGAGTTCACTAATTATATGGTTCTGATTATTATTCTCCACATTCACCGCATTCTCATTATTATCTACTAATCGCTTATCATTATTATCATTAAGTATTGATAGCATTTGTGTAGAAGTGTATGGCTTTGAGGCTATGGCAGCAGCAGAAGAATACTCACGTGTCGGTGTCGTCGTCGACCACTGGTCGCCACTGGGCGCCACCTGTGTAGGCCCACCTTGTTGCACCGGCTGAACCATGTCTCTGCCCTGAGCCATGCCCTGGTCTGCATATGACTGAGTAGGCTGTTTGGCCACTTGTATTTGGCTGTTCTGTTGGCCTTGGCTTTGAAGTTGCATTTGGGTATCGTAGCTCATATCCCGTTCCTAGCAGTCAACGAAATGAGCCAGTTAATTTTCAAAACAAAATGAAGTGATTTTCTCTATTAATCTCAAAAATCATTAATTATTTATTAATTTGTTTAAAGAAAATTCTTTCAGTCCTTCACTTCAATACCTGATCATAAATGTTGTGTTGGATCTGGTTCTGGACAAGGCCTGACTGATTGGGCGGCGGATGTGACGGACCCTTAATTATATTCCTCTGTCTGGTCGGCGATTCGAACGGTTGCTGATTCTGTGGCTGGTATTGCTGTGGAACTGATGTCTGTTGCGAATGAGCGCCGTATGTCTGCTGCTGTGGTGACTGTACTTGCATTGTCTGCTCATAACCAGACGGCTGTTCCAGCGATGAAGTTCTTGGAAGAGCTCTTATTTGAGTGTTTATATTACTTTGCGAATGAGATCGTTGTTGTTGATGGGGAAGGGGATGCGAGTGCGGTTGGCCCAGTGTTTGCGGCGCTTGTTGTGGATGCTGTTGCTGTTGTTGCTGGTATTGCGACGGGAACTGTGGCTGACTTTGCATCTGTGGCTGATATGGATTCTGAGTTTGGCCATAGTTTGATCCACTTTGTGGCCCCATTTGCTGGGAATAGGCATTGGATGGCGGAGTCTCCGGCTTGAAGTAGCTATCGTTATAACGAGGCGTTTGCTGTTGAATCGGAGGTATTACTGGTGGCGGACGTCGTTTTGCACACTCTTTGCAAACCCATATATGGCTCTGAATTACCAAAAAACAAATGAAAAAAGAGATTTAAATTAATTGTTTCCAATATTATAGCAAAAAATCTTATTTTTGCTCTAAGTTTCGCATATAAACCAACAAAAGTAATATAAATTTCAATTAAGAAAATTCGGCTTTTGTTTTGAGTGCCATTGAATTTAAAGCTTCACTTATTTTCTTCTTCAGAGATAAGCCTTCAGACAATTTGAAGAGAAAAAAAAATTTAAAACACGAAACAAAGAAATATAATATAATTCTATTGAGAAATAACTTTAAGATAAAAAACTTTTATTTTCTCTCTCTTTCTGTTCTTTTATAACAGTTATGAAAAGCCCTTAAACTAAATGAATAAATAAATTCATTTCTTTATTCTTTTAGTCAGTTTTGAAAGTGTATGACATAAGAGAAGAGGAGTAGAGCCAACATAAATACGAAAAATAGTTGTATTTGTTCTGAATATTAAGAAATTTGTACTAAAAACCAATTCACGTATTCATTATAAGTTGACTCCAAATAGAAATCATTTTTATTCCCAGTATTTATATTGCGGTTAAGATTGTATACCGAACACCAAAATCTGAACTCTTTTTAAAACAGTTGAATAATTAAACTGACATGGGTATACTGATCATATCAGTACTCTTGATCTGCTAAATCCATTTTTAAATTCTTTATTAAATATTTATATAACAAACTCAAAAAAAATATTTTCAATCAATTTTATTGAATGTAATTTCAATTCTTAACTGAATTTAATTTCTTTTGTTTTCATTATTTTTCTGAAAATTTTTATAAATATTTAATTTTATTGGATTTTGTTTCCCATTATATATAAGTTTGTATTTTTTGCTTCACATGGGTTAGTAGTATTAATATAAGACATAAACGGGTTGTGAATTCAACAGAATATTGTTCTCCAAATAAAATAAGTTTCAACAGAATATATGGCAAAGAATTGTCTTGTCTTGACTTCACCAGAAATAATGGTAACACAAGTGATCTTAAATGCAAATTCTGGCGAACAGATAGACAGACCAAACAGAGGAAGAAATTATTCGCCAAAAGAGGGAAAATGGAAATGACTTTATTCGTGATAAAGAATTTGCATAATATTATAATACTGTATAAAAAAGAAAAATTGTCTCTTCTTTATGTTCTCTGAACTTTGATTCCGTTATCAGTTGTGTCGCTATATATTAGCGAATATTCAATACGAAATTCAATTCAATTCATCTGAATATTTAATTTGATTTTATAACAAAAAACTGGTTTTATTACTAAATCGGATTTATTCGCAAGTTTTTACCTTTTATTGTAGTAATTGTAATGTTAGAGACCGAAACGAATGGATTGGAAAAGAAATCATATGAATCGGATTTGACTGCAAATAAATATATTTTAAACTTAAAGCTGTGCCGTAGAAGCCTTACAGCGGTCACCATGGCTGACCACTTTACTATATGTTACCCATTGTATGCTTAGAAATTGTAGGTCAAAACACAAGACGCGGGACAGAGAGACAGAGAGATAACACATTCAATTGATTTGATTTCAATGAAATGCTGGCAATGAGACTAAAATTACAATTGAATGGATTGTTAAGAAAATCGAGTCTTAAATATCAATACAATTATTTGTACTATAAGTCTATGCATACAATAGATATGAGAGTTTGGAAATGTATGGAAAGTCAGTCGAAATAACTTTTTGATTCAATTGTTTCATATGATTCGTTAGTATTTAAAACTCTAACAATTCGATTGAATTTAAAGCCTAATTTGTTCTTTCTCTTCTCATTTCAATTTTTGTTTAACTGTTCAGGATATTTTAATTAATTGAAATATTAATTTTTCAGGTGAAAGGTTATCTGTAATTAATACTTAAACCAGGGCCAAATTGTGAAATTATGTTAATTATTTAATAAACTTATTTTGAGTTCAAAAATATGTAACTTCGGTTCAAATTAGATTACTTTGAGTAATGTTAATATTGAACTAGATCATAATTGCTTAGCTAATTTAGATATCTAGTACATATGCACTGTATGAATAATTTAAAATAAAATGCTCCTAAATTTCAATTAACATAAAAATACTGCTAAACAGCTATAAAAGTCTATATAAGAGTAATAATTATTTTATTAACTTTTCATTTCGAGTAAATCTAATCCATTAAATAAATCACTGAATTAATGATAATTTAATGTTATTTGGGCTCAAAAGTGCTTTACATACAAAATAAATGTTAAAGTTCTGCATAAAATTTAAATCAAATAATTATCCAGATTAAAATTTTATGAAAACAATATACTGTACAATACAAGACACTTATACTGTTTGTTCGAGATTTATATTTTCAACTGATATTTAATTCATTGGATGCGTTAAACAAAAGATATTTATCTGAATTTTTTATGTTATTTATTATGTATTTTCGACTTCATTTATAAATTTGATTATTAATAATAATTTATTAATAATAAAGATTGTGTACTGTTTTTGAAAGTGAAAGCAGAAATTCCGACATAAAGTGTGTATAATATGATAGCATTAATAACACTGTGAAGCTATGAAATGAATTTAATCATTGAATGAGTGATTGATTTTCTATTATATTTATTGATTGATAGCTCCGGAAAAGTGTTCATAAATTAAAGAATTTGTCGAACTGTTGGAGAATAATAAGGAAGAGTCAGAACTTAAGTTGAATTAATGGCCGACAGAAGAGATGAAAAGTTCAATGAAAGTCGACAAAAATTTTCTTCAATCATTACTTCCAATTTCCTATTGCTGTGTCTTATCTAATGGTTAACTCTCAACAATCAATACCAGAGAAAGTATAAAAAAATTTCAACAAATCTGAAAACAATTAATCTTAAGCTAACTATAAAAGTAAATACGTTTAGAGCTATTAAATAGTTTTTATGATATGTTTTCTACATTTAATTAATTGATAACTTTTAAGACAACCTTAAAGTTGAGCAATAAATGGCATTTAACAAAAGTAATCATTAGCAATGCTATTTTGAATTCAAAATGTCACTGTATATTTCACTGTATTCGAAATTAGCAATTCAATTTTTAAATCTCTTATGTAATAGAATTAGAAATAAAATTTTTTCTAAAAATTTCTTTTTCTCAGAATATGTTGGAAATCGTGAAAGAGATCTTGTTTTCAAATCCATTGAACATATCATGTGTTTAAACTATTTTTTCTCCGAATATTAAACTCAAAGATCAATCATCGGTTGAGTGAATTAAGTCCTAAAAGAAATAAATATAAACTTTCTTTCTTTGCATAAAATATTGTCGAAAATATTGATCCGATTCTTACTAAACATCAAAACTATGAAATCGACACTATTTTCACTATATTTATAGCTTTTAAAGTTAAAACTAAAAACAAGGACAGGTATGGAACAGATGTATTGCTTTGCTTTCGATGCACTTTTTCTGTGATTTTTTTTCCATTTCATTCAGATATTAAAAAAATAAAATAAATGTATTTTATAGTGAATGTGGGAATACATGAAAAATATAGTTTAGTATATATTAGCACAATTTTGATCTAAGTAATTTTTTTAAATTGTTACCTGATCATATATTTATAATTTATAAGGAGGATGCTTTGAAGTTTAATCATGAGAATAAGTGGCAATCAATTCAATATGTAATCGACGTTATTGTGCAACCAATGAAGATATTAATAGTTTTTGAAAACAGGTATTATTTTGTAGAAAAAATTAGTTCAATATTCTTCGTTGATATTTATTTTTGCTGATAACTGATACGAAACCTACTTTAAACTGATATTATTGTATGTTTGATTAGACGTGGGTTGAGATGACATAAACGGGTAAATATTATTACAGGCAATCATTTTTGTATTTCCAGTAATTTCGTAGCAATAATATAATCTTGCAATTTATGGCTAGTTTTATATGCTTTCGTATAAATGACATTGCTCTCAAAAGTATTTGTTTCAGGTTCAAAAATCGTGTGATAACATAATTGGTGGTATCAAGCCAAAATATCTTGTACAATCTGTGTCTCTATTTACTTATCATTTAATAAACTCTTTAATTGTATTCACAATCAGAACTAAATGTGAATTAAATATATTTAATGTCATTTCGATATTTGTATTAATAGAGTCCTAAAATATAAAATCATTTGATGTGTACTACTTCTTAAGATTTATTTTATAAATACATATCGTTCTTAAGGACAAAAACTTTCCTCTACTTAACGGTCTTCACTTAAGAGTCTTTTTTATAAAAAAAACTTTTAAACTTAAAAATACAGGAAAACTAAATTATGTGTGAAATGGATTTATACGTGAAGTTTGTTTGCACACAAAAAAAGTAAAGTTTATAAAGAAAACAAATATTTCTCAAATGAAGATAAAGTTGTCAGGGTACTATAAGCCATTTACCAATTTTAAATTACTGTACAGACGAAGTCAAAAATGTGTTTAAACTGAGTCGTTATCATATTTTTGATAATTTTTCATCTCTTTCGAAGATTTCATATCAGTTTTGAATAAAACCATTTTTTTGAATAAAAGTTTATTTATTTATTCACAAAATTATCTTAATCTCAACTTTTGTGTCAAGAGTTTATTTGATTCAAAACTGATATGAAATCGTGGAAAGAGATAAGAAGTTAACAAAAAAAAATAAGATAACGGCTATTATTGAGTCTGAATACACATTTATGACTTCGTCTGTACAGTCTGTACACTATATCAGAAAAGTCTTTAAAAAATGATACGAAAAATATCTATGAAATACACTGTACTGTCTCTGAAAACAATCCAAAATTGTTTCGGTTCATTGCTATCATATTTTAAATTAATGACAAAATGATATATAATATACAGTAAAGCTTTTTGCACCGTAGGGGGAATGGAGTCATATATTTCATAAAAAAAATATTTCCTATCAAACCCAGCGATTCCGTGAGTTCTGATCAAAATTGTCACTTAATCCGAGGTTATTTGCGCCCTGGTGCCGCTGGATCCTATTCCCTGGGCTCAACAACTATTAGACACCGGTATTGTAATGTCAATTAAGGCAATAACTGAAATGTCTTCGTTATAAATAGGCAATTAAGGCCATTAAGAATTGAAATGATCTGTGCTTATGAAGGCTTGTTGTTATGATACTCACAACTCAGGCAAATGATACTTGACTTCTAATGTAATAAATTAATGCAAATAAATGAATAGAATTTTATTCTTTAACAGAATTTTCTCTTAAATATTCTGTTTTATACTATTTTACAGTACTGTTGGAAAGTAGTCTTCAGTCGCACAGAAAATGAATGAATCGCGTGATGAATACCAATTAGAAAATGAAGAAAAAGTCAATCTTAGCTCTACTGAAGAATACAATCCTGTCGTATGTCTTCATACAGTCTATACTCTGTATTGCTTTTTCTGTCAATTTTATTAAACATATTGTCTTAACTGAAGTAATGATAAATGAATTGTCAGTCAGTTTCAAATATACACTATTAACCCAGTGGTGGCCAGAGGGAGGTCTAGGGGAGTCGACCCCCCCCCCTATGATTTTGTAGAAGTACCCCATTTGTCAAAATTAGCTATTTTCGGTCAAATTGGGTCAAGCGCGGCTTTGTAAACATAGGTTTTCTGCCCTAGGCCCCTAGACCCCCTGGCTAGACAAAATCCAAGGCTGACCCCCCTGGTGCGAACGACTCTGGTCATCACTGCACTATTAATATGAAAATTAGTCTTCTTTTCGCTTTAGCTTATATGAGAAATAGTTTGTTTGTATTGGAAATCGAAATAAAAAGTTCATAAATGTATTCAATGTATGAAATATTTTAGAAAAGAATTCTAAAAGTTATTCAGATTATAATCATTTGATTTAGATTTTGAATATTATTCTTCTTTTTTTGCTTTCTATTCATTTCGTGTATTAAAGTAATTATTATTTTCTATATATATATGAATAGAAAATATTATTCTCCCAAAAATATTAACTTTATATTTGAATCAAATAAAGTAATTTCAAAAATATAATTCTATAGGGAATTATAGATCGAGATATTCTGCTTGTATTTATTTAGCTGAAATCAGTCTTTACATTTGAATGAGCCAGAACAATAGATATTTGTATGCTATAGACTTTAGAGTGGGTTTAACTGATACTTCTCAACAGAATTATATATTTTTGATAAAAATATTTTAAATCAAAAAAAATTATTTATTTCGTATGAATACTATCTGAACGGAAAATATTCTGTTCAAGAGTTTAATCGATTAGAAAAGCTCAATTAGAATTTATCAAAACAGTTTTTAAAGCATTTATTTAAAATTCAACCAGCTCTTTGTCCGTATTTCCATTAAATGAAACTTTCATTTGTGTGTAGGTGATTCATTGAACTTCCGAACTTCAAATTTTACCATGCTTAAAATTAACCTCTTTCCTAATCGGTTGCTTATATTTGTGTAAAAGTTAGACAACTTCTCGCAAACCTTAAGGCTTTTCATTTGATTGAATAAATTTTTATAATGAGATCAGACTTTGCTTTTATAAAATACACAAAATTTTTGAAAACTGTTATTCAAACAGAATTCATAATCGATTTTGTCTGTTCAGGTGTGCTTTGAATTATTGTAAATATGCTTAACATAACATAATATACGCATAATTTAATGCTTCCTATGCTTAGCCAAAGACATGATATTTCAATTTAAATCTGGTTTTAAACGAAAAAAGTATTTTATATAATATCAGTTCAATTATTATTCAATTTAATTAAACATTTTTATTACTATTATTCCAATAATTTTGGTAATTATATAACTATTGTTAAGAATTGTCACATAATATGAAATAATATGTTAATAAATGACTTTAATTCTGATAATTAAGAGCAAAGTTCACAATCAAAGGCACTAATGATATGTCAGTATATGAGATAATTATACTGTATTTGATCTTTTGAGCCAAAATAAATTGAGTTGAGCTGAGTTGACTCAAGAATCGTAATAAAAAGTTATTAAGTAATGAACACATCTATTGATTCTCAGCCGCAGAGTATTTTCAATTAATTCAGTTTTCTATAAAAAAAATATTATAAAAAATGTGTTAATTAACCAACACTTGTATGGATACTGTATTTAATGTACCAGTAGATGTAATGGCCATAAAAAAAAGTTAGCCAGACTTACTTAACTTTTAGAATGATAATAATCTCATAGGATCTCAATCTAATCAGCGAACAAATTCAGAATTTCCACGAATTCATTACTTTTTTGTCATTTTCTGTTGACTTTTCAATAATTGCCTCATACTGTACTTGCTAAGTTAGTTCATCTAGGTTGTCTATTGTCAGTTTGAGATACCAGTATCCTTTTGATATTTTCATTTTAAACATTAGTTATGAATGAATAGAAGATTATTTTTTGTGTTAATCTTTAATCTTTAATCTTACGAAATGAGTTCAAACATAATGTTATAGAAATATAGTATAATAGTAGTGACAAATGAAAGTTTGAATGACTAAAGTTAGCACAAGATAGTAATAGTTATGTTTTCTATATTGAGTTTATTTGTCATTTCATTTCTGAATACATCTTAGAAGTTCTTTACTGTACTGTAGTTCAGAGCCTCAGCTGTTCTGAGCAATACATTGTCGGATAAAAATTTCGTCCAGTAATTAATTTCATTAAAATTTGAACTGGGTATCTCTACTGTACAGTATATGGAGTAAATTGAACCATAAATTACAAATATATATACAGTATATACAGTATATACCGATTATTTCCTATTTAATGATTTTCCAAAATAAGTGTCTATCATATGAATGCGTCGGATATTAACGTATTATAAGTTACAGTCAATGAAAATGTGCGACAAAAAGAAAATTAATGTTTAGCACAACATAAGTGGTTGTGATGTCGAAGAAAAATGCAATACTATTAACAACAGAATAAAAACCTATTAATACCTGATTTATTTTTATTCGCAAAAAGCAAATTGGTCCTTTTTCAATGAATAATTACTAATTTAGGTCTTATTATATAATTGATTAAAGCGTACAAAACAGAAGCAACCAATTTGTTCTAGATCAATGGGCTTTATTCAATGAATCCCATGGAGTGTTGTGAATGAAGCTCAATGTCATTTATTATTTGATACCACAATAATTAAGTGAATTTCATACCATTCGACAATTCTCTTCATAAGTTATGTCTAAGTAATGTCAGTTTTAACTAATTTATTCATACATTTTGATTAATACACAGTTTTTCCTAAAATTTAGAGAAATTTGCTTTTATTTAATTTAAAAAAATATTCTTTTATTTCATATTAAATATTGAGATCTTGTAATCGATATAAAAGCAAAATTATTAAAAGCAATTGTGTCGGAAGATGATATAAATCTTAATAAAACGAGTTAATGTCCATTTCCTATGCAGTAATAGAATTCAATTATAAATTCTTTAAACATTAGGAGAATATTATCCAAAAATAATTTAATTTTAAGTGAAGTCAACTTAATTTCGTTTTTAATTATTTAAGTGAACAATGAATTTTCAATTAACAGTATGTAATACAAAGCTGAATGTAATTAATTTATTTCTAGATTTTTTCCAAACCCATAATGAATTCTGTGGAATGATCTTTGGCTGATAGCTATTACAGTACAGTATAAGTGAATCTCATAAATTCTAAACTCGGTTTATGATCCTTCACAAATTTTAAGTCTATTTGTAAATCATATTTTGCTTCAAATTTATTTGTATTTCAGTTAATATCTTATTTATAATCATATCTATTATACTGTATTCGTTGTAATATAACCGCAAAACATGACTCAAATATAACTAGAATTTTGATATATTCTTAAGGAGAATGAAATACACAATAGGGTATAGAAAATGTGTTTTTATGCTCTTAAATATGTGACCGAAAATAGAGTGAAAGCTTGTATTAAAGTCAGAAAACATTTTCGAATTTGTCAGCGAAAAGACAGACTCTAATAGACTCTAATAGTCTTAGAAATCTTAAGAGAGGTCTTAATATTTGAAACACGACTCCTATTATAAGAAGTAAATAAAAATCAGAGGCTTTTAAATTCATATATTGAATGCGCAAATTAAATGTAGCTGTGCCACAATGGTGTTGGAGATGAGGGTGTTTTGTGGCCAATAAGTACATAAACACATTTGTGTCCATTAAATCATTAAATATTTCTAATTTTATTGCACTTCTATAGTGTGTTTGGTTGAGAACTATAATCATTTCCAACTCTATTATATGTTATTATTTATTTCCTTAAATCATGACTTAATGTTCCACTTCTTTCCACTTCTTATCCTTCTTTTCACTTCAACTTTATTTCTAGTTTTCAGTGTAGTTAAGCTGCACTGGAGTCACAATTCTGTAGTATAGTTACACAAGTCGTATGTTTCACACCATTCGCTTACGAATTGGTTATAGCTTTAGGTCGTAATGTCTGCTAATATAATTCGACCCAGAAGTGAGTGTCGAACCCGTAATCAAATTTATATATTCACACACTTTCTCACTCTTTTACTATTACAGGCATTGCTCTGAAGACTTGTCACATACACTGAATTATATTCTGTTCGCTTCCTATACAAACATTAGCTGTTTATATACTAAATATATACTTTGTTTAGTATTATCACTACAAAAGTTAACCAAATATTTTCTCATTTAATTATTTATTAATTAATTGAATTTACGGCTCTCTCTCCCAAATGAAAACAATAATAACATTTACTATTAAACAGTTCTCTCAATTCATTCAATATTCTTGTTTTCAGTTTGGAGTAAATATCAAATATAATAGTCATAAACAATCTTCAGTTCACCGAATAATAGGGATCTGGATGAGGAACAGGCAGGAATTTCTAATCATTTCCAAATAATTAATTGAAATCAACTCAAATAAGAAATTCTGTAATAATTTGTGAATTATCTATAAAATGAAAAATTATGAGAATTTCCTTAAAAAATAAACATTTTTAAAAATAATTATCAGTGAATTTGTATGAGAAAGGGAAGAGCTGGAACATTATTTTGCATTAATATTAAGTTTATACGAAGACTATAGCAATAGTTTGTTTGCTTTAAACCTCTACCTAATAATGATCTCAAACATCACATACACTCAATCTGAGTGAACATATATTTTATTTATTATATCTGACATTCATTGGCGAATCAGATAAACAGTCTTCTCAGCCATACTATACTACAGTAGTATTGCTTCCAATATAGTGGACAACAGAAAACGTGTCAAAAAACAGATACTTTCCAACACTTATTTAAGAAATAAAAAGAAAATCAGATAAGAATTCTTTCGTCAATATTGCGATACATAGACACCGAGTGGAGAGAAAAATATCTCGGAATCGATCAAAGAATTCAATCAAAAGAATGAGAAGAACAGAATAAATATCATAGAAATAAATAATTCATTTGTAAGGAATCGTAAATGAAATGAATGGACAATACCTTTGATTTTGGCTGATGTCAAACGAGTTGTAGTCATAATAACATCGATAATAATTATAATAATGAAAAAGTTTGCGCACAATTTTGAACACATCTTCAGAATATCTCGTCGATTATCAGACGTACAGAAGAATAAGAGAGAAAATGAATTCTCTTTTTGTATGTCGTCTATGACTTACAAATAATGATGAATGACTTGTTGTACAGATAGTTATGATTTGAATTGCAAATCATATGAACACAACGGAGAAGAATATAAGAGAAAGACAGACAGAGAGTATAGGAATTTTTGGGAGTAATACACGAATTCACGCAAATTATAAGTTAGTTATTAAATATATAACACATAATACAGTATTCATACAGTATTTGATGAATGAGACAGAGAATGGATTTTTTCAGACAATAGTGTTGAGACACGCGTCTGATTATGGCGTTCCGGTGTTTTGTCTGATCCAATAGAGCACATGAGAGTTAACACAAAAAATTTTTACAATTTTTTTCGTTCTCATGTTATTCGACTGTTTTGGTCTATGAAAGCAAGAGTTGTTATTATTGTCGGTGCGGATGCAGTTGTGCTCTGCGACGATGCAAGCCATCTGATCAGCAGAAGCACCAGAACTGCATCTTATTCTCTCCATTCTCTCTGTTTGAGAGCACATAATGTATTCCAAGTACACGAGCTTTTGCACTACCATTCAGACCATACTAACAAACCATCTCTTCTGTGGTTATGATCGCATCTCTCTCTCTCTCTCTCTCTCTCTCTCTCTCTCTCTCTCCTCATCTTTTTTTGTGACTTTCCTCCGGAGCCAAATCAGTGGTTAGTTTGGACGCCCTCTCTATAGCACACTATTACTGTTGAACATTGATTTTTAAACACTGGTAGGCACTGGCAATGGTCTCAATGGTCTCTGGCTTGCAGTCAACGGCACTCGGCTTTTGTCTGTTTCGGATCAATACTGATATGAGCACAAAGTCTACGAGATTTCCTGTGAAGAGACATAACATTTATAAATATTTTTTATATCAATTGAATACATATTAAAATTTTTGGAAAAAAAACTTTTTCTATTAATTTAAGACAAAGAATATATTCAGAGAAAAGTGACAAAAATTCAATTACGATCGTATGTCAGATAAAAATGCAATCAATAATAGTCTAAAATGTTTTGTACTGATTATAACATATAATAAAAATAAAATTATCATAACTTCAGTTTTTCTGTTTGTTTTTATGCTCTTTACGATTGATTTTTCCTCTCTTTCTATCGAAAATCATGTAATAACTGGTCGACAGAAAAATAGTAAAAACAAATTTTATTTCCTCAACAAAAAACCTCAAAAGATATATAAAAATATCCGAAAATATAATATATTTTTTCATTTTTCCTAAATTTATTGATTCAACAAATTTGTTGCAAACGATTTATTTTCTCCTCTGATCCCTATCTTTTGCATTGTATTCCCAAAAACTCTTATGTGTAAAAACTTATGACTTATTGTAGAGCAAAAGACGCCAAAAACTAACTGTGCATTCAATACAGTCAACGCAATGTAAAAATTGAATAAAATAATATTCTGTATAAAGAAATAATGTTCTGGACTCTTTTTATATAGAAATAAAATAAGTTAATAAATAGATTAAATTTATTTTATTATATTTGAACAAAATTTAATTACTTCAAGAGAAGAATACATATAATGTAGTGAAGATCAATTTTAAAGTATAAAAGAGGAAAACTTATCTTTCATTGACTATACTCTGTATAATATTTAGACTACTTTTCCTCCGTTTATATTCGCTGAAGAAAAATGTAGTCAACAAACCGTTCAGTACTTGTATTCGCTTAACGAATCATTAATTTTTTAATTTGTGTGTCGTTTGATTCAAATGTACAGTCAGTGTACACCAAGAATGGCCAATTGAACTAGCTCACTTGATAAATGTATGGATTATGAGCTGAATTTGTGGACAAATGGCCACAAAATTCAAACATTGATCAAAATTTCAAAGAAATAATTAAATATTTGACTAAATTCTATCTTGCTAGAAACAAAACAAATATTTTAGCAAGGCAAAAGTCTGGTTCTCCTTGCTTATGCAATGTCGGCATCTGCAAATTATTTTTATGTGTTATAAATTTCATCTAAACTTAACTATTGATATATTAGAACCGTTTCCCCGCAAACACCAACATCAGAGTGGAATAATCATTTTCTTAAACTAATTGAAGTGGATCATTTATATAAATTCTAATCTATTAAATAAAAGAACTGAATTCACACGTATTTTAAGGAAAATGTCTGATAACTCACGTTTACAAAACAAGTTCTTTCCTTAAATTTAAATGTGTGTATATCCCGGGGTATACTGACATGAGGTCGACTTTAGTCCATACCAAAAGTGTCTGCGTTTGCGAAGGAAAATGGTATGAATTAAGAGCAAAACTATGATTTGAAGTGACCCCGAATGAGCACAAATATAAATGTTGGCCGACTCAGCCAACATAGCTTATTAGTCGGACATGTCTTCTGTTGGAAGCGTTGTTCCGCCGAATTATATCGATTTGAGAGTCAAAAACATAATTTATAAAAATCGTATAATATTTTCAAAATATAAGCGAATAATAAATAAATAGTCATTTCATGAATGATAGAGTAGTTGTGTTCGTGTTATCCACCAAATCCTCTGCCAGAGTAGTAATGTTTCAAAAAACTGAATCATATATTCAATCGCGAAATATAGCCATAAATAGTCATATTGTATATAAAATGGTTTATTATAACTTGTAAACAATCCAAGGCCTGAGTCGTGTGAATATATTTATAACTTTTTCTTTCTTCTCTGTTCTGACTGTGAAATCATATTTTAAGTTTTTAAAGGAAAAAATGTTTTTCATTCTTATTCGTCTGAATTATTGAGTTTAGAATCAAATATTATTTTTTTTTCTTTTGTTTTATTTTATTTTACTTTGTTTTTTGAACAAAACTTTTTTCGGAGCAAAAAATGTTTAACTACTGTTTGTATAAGTGATAACATTTTTTAAATGATAGACTCTTTTCCATTGTTTAAGATTTTGTTCCTTAAGCTTATTTCGTAATAAATAATTTCTTTATATTTAAAATGGATTTTCTTATACTTACATAAGATTTAAATAAAGAAAAAAAATATGACTCAAAAAAAAGTTCGGGTTTACAAAAGAGACGATCGTTTGGTTCAATCAAATTGTGTGCAATTCATACAAAAAAATAAAGTTATTACAGATTTCGTAGTTTTGAAAAAAAATTGTTATGTAATGACAGCTACTGAACACAGAATGGAAAAGGCTAGGGATAGCCAGGTTAGTCAATTCAAGTTAGAGTATATATTTTGAAATATTGTCCATTTTATACACAAATCTGGGGACACAAGAGTAGAGTCAATTTAATGAATACAATCTTTAAGTTTAAATATAGAATTTTATCATGGACATAAAATCGCCTGAATTACACTAGATCAAACTTTACTAAATATATAGATAAATTCATTTAAAATTTTATCTAGGTCTTCTTGAAATATACTGTTAACTTTATAATTGGTATTATTACTCAAGTAATACTTGACCACCTTGGTCATCTCCAGGCAAAAAATGAACAAAGACTATAAGATATAAGAAAAAGTTAAGTATTATTAATGTTAGTTTAGATAAACCATTAAAATGATTTGTTTGGCTTCTTATCAGTATTTTTCCTACTGTTCCCGTAAAGACAGGACATATTTATTGTAAATTATGAAAACAGATTCATTCGATTGTAAACTTTTTTTTGCTTCTCTTCTAATATAAATGATTGCATTCGTGTTTGTACTGCAATGAAGTGTTCTTTAAGTTATTCAAACATTTTTTTACTAAACATTCTGTAGACTAAACATTATAGCAGTGAATGTCGTCCTAAAAAAGAGCTTAAATAATGATTCGAAGCTTTTTCTGATGCTTTCAGTGAAGAGAAAAAAATGTTCAGAAAATAATAAAAGTTTTCTTTTTTTGAATAAAAATCGTTTAAGCATTACATTTAATGGACTTAATTTTTGAGCGAAGATATGTTTATTTTAGTCTTTTTTTTATTCTATCAATGAAGTCATACAATGCATAAAATAATTTAATGAAATTTCTCTAAATATAAGAATAAATTTTCGTTTTCCATATAATTAATGTAAAATATTTTTTCTTATTTTAGACAATACAACAAAAGAGTTAGAAAAGCGTGAACTCAAAGCTATAATTTTCTGCACGGAACCTATTTTTTCCAGTCTATAAAAATTCCATTAATTAAAAGTCATTAAAATTGTTTCATATATGATATGCCATAAAATATAATAACATTAGATAACAGTAAAAAAAACTTAAACATCAGAAACAAAAACTATTTTAATGATAACTATTAAAAATGATTTATTCAACTATTCTTTATATTAGATTAAAGCGATTTGAAAAATAAAATATGTATTTCAGAGCAAACTTATTGCAACTAAAAAATTGTTGTTATTATAAATTTTGATTTTGAGTCAATTTTCTTCATAAAAATGTAATTTAATAAACATTTTTAATAGTCTATTCTAAATGAAGATATTTTGGACCCCTTTCCACAACCCTGAAAATAATTCAAGTACTCTAACAATATATTGGATAAAAGCAGACGAAAGGTCTAAATTTCGTAATCTTTTTTTGCTTTTATTTTTCCATAATTTGGATAAATATAAGTATTTCATTGGCTTTTATTAATATTACTGAGTTATTGATTGATTTTCAATTGATTTTATTAACAGTTTTAAAAATATAACAGAAAATCTTGAAATAGTTTTCTCTTTGCAATTGAAATAATGTTATTCTTATAATAAATATTTAATCTCTTGTAAAGACAAATATAAACAAGAGTTGAAAATTATATACAGTATTATCGAATGTTCAAAAATTAGTAAAGTATAGAATTTAGCCTGGATTGGCAGATATGGTTGTATTTTGATCAGTTCATTGTTGATACATAAAGGAATAAGGTTGCTTGATTATTGCTGTGATTATACCGGTTACAGTACAATATACAGTACAGTAGAGCTAAAGGCTATCTATTCTTACATACAGTGCTGAAGATCTAACGAAGTATTTAACTTCAATACGATTATAGCAAGTGATACGATTGAACCAATATTTGGCCACAAAATAGCAACCAATGAAATGTTCGAACTTTTATTTGAAAAATGTTTTGTCGCACAAATAGATTTTGAAGTTAAACATAGTATTGAATATAAGCCTCGGATATAATGTAAAGGAAGACATACAGAGTATACAGAGTTTATAAGCATTTTGTGGATACATAGAGAATAAAACCATAAATGAAAGTCAAAACACATGAGAATTGCATTGAAATCTCAATACAATGAACGAACAAAGTTTGCGGAGTTTGCCTTCACTCCATTATAGCGTTACACTTATACTGTATATACAGTATCCATACCAGCTTGTTCAATCTGTTTTAAAGCTATCATATAATATAGTGTGACATGTTCTGGTATTTGTTCATTATGTTTTCAAATTGTTTCCTGGCTATTTTTGTATTGATTTACATAATAGATCAAGCTAAATTCGATATTTTTACAGATGGATGCAATTAAATTGATTGAGTAAATTGAGCTAATTCATCAAGAAAACCAGTCATTCTGGTTAAATATTCAATATTAAAATTAATGCAAATAAGCTAAGGAATGCAAAATCCGTGAATTTACGGATTGTATAGACATTTTTGACACTGAGCTTCTAAGTTAAAAAGGTACTAAAGTCTAAACTATCAAAAACATAGTAACAATAAATGTAAGGAAGAGTTAGCCAGTAATCAAATATAAGTTCAATACTGAATTGTTCTATTGAATTGTTAATCAAATAATACAAACATAGAATGAATGCTCTGGTCAAATCCTGAGCAACTATAAGCAACGCAAAGCAATTTTATACCCTGAATCGAAGTTCATACAAATAATCATATGCTTTTTTGAACTATTATTGGAACCTGAGCACCACTGCTCAGCAGCAGCAGCACCATCCCTGCAGCAGTGATAGGCAATGGGGGGTACAGGGGGTAAGCCCCCTGTGATTTTGGCCTAGGCTCAAGCACAGGGTTTTTAGGGAAAAATTTGGTTTTTTAGGGATTTTGTACCCCCTTGATTTTGGCCAAAATTTTTGGCTTACCCCCCCCCCCTGTCGTCAGACCCATTGCCTATCTCTGCTGTACAGTATGCATATATTTTACACATAAATTGTTTCTTTCAATAATATCATACAATCGTTGGGCGAATAAATTAAATGAAATATTTATTGCATTCTATGTATCGATGCCTAACATAAAATTTTTTCTCGAAATTATGTTTTCCGATATATACAGTCAAACCGACTTCTGTCTTGAAAACTATAATTGTGCATAAGTCAAGTCGAGCTGAAGTTGACTGGCAAGCAAAGCATAACTTAATTAGTAGCCAGGGGACATTTTCACCAGACTTACTACGATAACTCTGTCGAACAGTATGTCTATAGAATATGAGCCAAACAATAGTGTTATAGAAATAAAGTTTTTTATGAGAAATGATGTCATTTAGGAACTATGCAAATACACTGTAGTAGCAAAATTGCGCTCTGGGAGCTAATAATAAGACATTTTTATTGTTAACTTATATGAATCTTATTCCAGAAAAATAAATGAAAAAGAGCAAGGTGTACTGTATATGGAGCAAATATTTTTAAACGTGTGCTGACATACAGTGCTTGCAAACAAGTGAATAGTTTGTAATAAACTGTTTGGAAATGTTGAATGAATTCAAACTTTGATAAGAACGGTTGTCTACAATATAGATCGCCAGAATTGAGAAAGGTATAATATTGTAGTGTAAGTTAGAAGCCTTACTATTAGAGTCTCCAGAACACGGTGGAAGAGGGTGCATATCAGCCTGGTGCGATCAATGCAAACACAGGGGAGTTGACACATCAACTCAATTGTTAGCATGTTAGCTTTCAAACTCAGTTCAACACTTTTTTGAACTTGGAACTTTCCATATGAATTCGCATACTTGAACTTGACGT